>ML782672.1:939591-964484 GCA_009831015.1 Picea engelmannii
CTCCTATATATACCAAGGAGACATTTTCATTTGGAATCATCTTGTACTTGAACATTTATGTGGGGTAAAAGGAGGTTGCCCTCTCGAAGAGGCTTATTATCTGAAATTATCTCTTTTTCAAGGCGTTGAGTACTTATTCTGAGGTTTTTCTATGCTATATTGATATTTGGTTCTTAACAACTAGTCCCAAAGACATGGAGGTTGATGACATAATAGAAGAGTCCAATTGGGTTGAATAGAGGATGATCGAGAGCAAGACTATAGTTGAAGAATTGGATTCCCAGGAGCCATAGGTATTTGAGGAGGAATTTGTCACCCTGCACCACAAGGCCTATAATAAGAATTCCAATTTTTTTTTAATTTATAAAGTGAGTTTGAGAAATAAGGATTCTGAAAAATGGAAATCAGAGATTTGTTTTCAAGGGGTAAACCCCTTGAAAATCATGGATTTTCATGAAGCAACTAGTGAAGCCTTAAAGTGTTCCATCGATGAGATAGAGAAGGATAATTTGGTCATAAAGGAAAAAATAAAAGAATTGGAAAAATCTTTTCTTCTAAGAGCTTTGTTTGTCGAACCCATCACTTCTATACAACCATTTTGCAGACTCGAGGATGTGCTAGAAACCAACTCCAAGTTGAAAGGTTCATCAATTTTATTAATGGCTTCAAGAAAATATATTGGAGATAACATTAAGAGAAGGATAGCTTTGATCCTTGAGATATGGGAGTTAGCAAGAAATTCAACTACTCTCTCAACAAGGGTCTTGCATTTTAAAGAACATCTCCAAAAATATTTGGAAAATGATGAAAGCTTTTATAAAGAGGTAGTGGGTACATTTTTGGCAAAGGTCTTAAGTTTAAGTGATATACATAGGAGAGAAAAAAATATTCCTTCCAAGACTCGTATGAAACAAATTAATTCTTGTTGGTTGAAAATAATTAAGTTCTTAAGGAAAATGTTGTCTAAATGTGATGTCATTAATATTAAAAGAGGTGATTTATTCTTGAATCTTGTTCAGTTAACTAAAGAATTGCAGGGCCCACATTTAGTCATGGATTTGATTCTCTTATCAAAAGAGTAGTTATAAGAATAGTTGATGCCTTGAAGGTTTCTTGGGCCAGTGAGTTTAATGACTCCATTGAATATTATAAAGAATAAGTGGAAAGGTGGTTAATCCAGTATGTGAACAAAAAATAAGATATTGAAGACATGCTTCATCTACTAAGCTTTGATCATAAAGAGCTAGAAAATGAAATATTTGAAACCAAGAATAAACATGAAATAATGGTTTCTCCTATGAGGGAGTATATTGAACAATGGTTAAGAAATTCCTTGGTTAAAATAATTGAAAAATATCAACAAGAAGTCGGTAATACCGTTATTCCACCTCCAGCCCAACAACCTACAAAAGACACATCAACACGTATATAGCCTCTCAAATATTCCATCATTGTAAGTAAATTAATCACTTTGTTTTTCTTTCAACTCCTTTTTTTTATGATTTAGTATCCATTATTCCTTTCTTGTTTCAATATTTGTGACAACCAAAGGGAAACCCTTGACTATATTATTTATGTCTTCTAGGTCTTTCTTTAATTTCATGGTCTCCGAGAGCCCAATCCTAGTCCTCTTTGAAGGACAAATTCCATTTACTTTGTTATGAACTTTGCAGACATTATTATTTTTAAAAGAGACATCTATTACTTTTTTAAACTCACTTCTTTTCATGCCAATTTTCATTTTATCATATAATTCTTCATCATTTGACACATTTGCAAATCCAGAGAGTCTCTCAAGATTCGTTGGTATTCTTTCACTGAATTTGTTGTTGGATAAATCCAACACTTGCAAAATGGTTATATTTGTTATGTGTTGAGGAATACAACCATGCGGATTATTATAAGAAAGACTTAGAGCTCCCAAGTGATGAAAAAATATGAATTATTGAGGAAGCTCTCCTATCAATCCATTTTTCCTTAAATCCAATAGTTCAAGCTCGGTAAAATTGGCTAAAGATGCAGGAAGTGCCCCAGACAACTTATTAGAATAATCAGAGAAGATAATCATATAAGTACAATTGCCAATTCCATGAGGAATCGGTCCCTCCAAGTTGTTTTCTAAGAGGAAAAGATATTCAAGCTCCCATAAATTGGTAAGGGATACAGGGATGCTACCAGTGAGCTTGTTTTCATAAATATATATGGAGTTCAACCTATTCAAATTTGGAAGGGGTATAAGGATGCTACCGTTGACCTTGTTTTCAAAAAGATTTAGGGAGGTCAACTAAGTCAAATTGGGAAGGGATACATGGATGCTACCGGTGAGCTTGTTTGCAGAAAGGTCTAGGTAAATCAACTGAGTCAAATTGGCAAGGGATATAGGGATTCTATCGATGAGATTGTTTTTATAAAGACGCAGGGAGGTCAACCGAGTCAAATTGGCAAGGGCTACAGGGATTCTACCGGTGAGGTTGTCTTAAAAAATACTTAGGGAGGTCAATCGAGTTAAATTGGCAAGGGTTATAGGGATGCTACTAGTGAGCTCGTTCTCAGAAAGATCTAGGGAATTCAACCGAGTCAAATTGGCAAGGAACACAGGGATGCTACTGATGAGCTCATTTTCATAAAGATATAGGACGATCAACCGAGTCAATTTGTCAAGGGCTATAGGGATGCTACCAGTGAGCTTGTTTTCAAAAAGACCTAGGGAGGTCAATCGAGTCAATATGGCAAGGGCTACAAGGATGCTACCAGTGAGATCATTTTTATAAATACATAAAGAGGTCAATGGAGTGCATCTTACAAGGGTTGAAAATATACTACTAGTGAAATTGTTTGAGGAAATATCTAAAAAACTAAGTTTGGTCAAATTGGCAATGAATTAAACTCTATTGATAGGAAGGTTATTTTCCCAAAAAATTAAGACGATCAACTTAGTCAAATGGGCAATGTCCTCCGGTATGTTGGTGAAACTATTATATATATATCATTTTTTTATAAAAAAATTTCTTTTTAATTTTTTTTTTTTTTAATTTCAATTATTTTATTTTTCTTTGCTTTTTTAAGTTTTGAATTTATAAAAAAAAATTAAATTATATATTTTTTCTAAATATTTAAAAATAGTGTTATTTAATTGCAATTATTTTCTGTGTATTGAAGTAAAGGTAAAAAAATGTGTTAAAAACGACATTTTTCACTATATTTAAAAAATATGGAACCATAAATTAATTAAGGAGATGAAAAATCTTAATTTCAAAAAAGTAAATGGTAAAAAATATTTTTAAGATTGAAAGAAGCATGGAAAAATGACTAAAAACATCATTGAAAAAAAATAGAAAAAATTGAAAATAGATGAAAAAATAAGCATTTAAAAAAATGTGGAAACATTATGGATCCAAAAATTTAAAATGTCAAAAAACCACCTAAAAAGGGAGGGGGTGCTATTGGTAGCACCATTTTTAAAAACGAGGTAAAAAATGTGACCCCCCAAAAAATGAGAACTTTGTAGAGTTCTCGTTAAGTTGGTAACTATGTTAAAATGAATTTTTGAAATCATGGAAGATTTTAGTTGTCTTAGGCTTTATGGATTTCAAGGGAAACCCTCTCTATTTCCATTTTATGTTTCCAACAAAATTTTCACTATTGAAGTATGCATACAATACAAGTATTGGGTAAATTTATTCAACAAAAAAAGGAAAAAGCAATACAACTTGTTTCCATGGAAAATTGGAGATATTTTTATGAATAACATTTCTCATTTGGATGAATTTACTACTCAATTTGACCATTTCAATCTACATGAAATTCATACAATTAAAGGTTTTGACCCTAAGGGTTTATTTCCATCACACATGTTTTCTATTGGATATGGCTCATCATTTAATAAGATTGTTTAGCTAGAAGAGGGGGGAGGAGATAATAAAAACCCTCCAAGATATTCTATTGGAATGGCCTTGGATTATATGAATGCATTGGTTAGCACCAATGATCATTAAAAGGAAAGGGGTCAAGAAACGACAAGTAAACACCCAGGTTCACCAAATGTGTCATAGAAGAGAACCTCAACAAAAACAAAACCCCGAAATAATAGTCAAGAACAGAGAAGGTCTTCCATTGGAAATTTAGATGATGGTGGAGATAAAGACCCTACCAGAAATATAGTTGAAAAATCACACACTATTCACATCTCTTTAAAAACATTTTTTTTTTTTTTGAAAGAAGGGTAGGAAGCACCTGAAGTTGAAACTAGTCCCAAAGACATGGAGGTTGATGACATAATAGAAGAGCCCAATTGGGTTGAATAGAGGATGATCGAGAGCAAGACTATAGTTGAAGAATTGGGTTCCTAGGAGCCATAGGTATTTGAGGAGGAATCTGTCACCCTGCACCACAAGGCCTATAATAAGAATTCCAAAAAGTTGTTAATTTTTTAAGTGAATTTGAGAAATAAGGATTCTGAAAAATGGAAATCAGAGATTTGTTTTCAAGGGGTAAACCCCTTGAAAATCATGGATTTTCATGAAGCAACCGGTGAAGCCTTAAAGTGTTCCATCCATGAGATAGAGAAGGAGAATTTGGTCATAAATGAAAAATTAAAAGAATTGGAAAAATCTTTTCTTCTAAGACCTTTGTTTGTCGAACCCATCACTTCTATACAACCATTTTGCAGACTCAAGGATGTACTAGAAACCAAGTCCAGGTTGAAAGGTTCATCAATTTTATTAATTGCTGCAAGAAAATATATTGGAGATAACATTAAGAGAAGGATAGCCTTGATCCTTGAGATATGGGAGTTAGCAAGAAATTCAACTAGTCTCTCAACAAGGGTCTTGCATTTTAAAGAATATCTCCAAAAATATTTGGAAAATGAAGAAAGATTTTATAAAGAGGTAGTGGGTACATTTTTGGCGAAGGTCTTAATTTTAAGTGATATACATAGGAGAGAAAACAATACTCCTTCCAAGAATCGTATGAAACAAATCAATGCTTGTTGGTTGAAAATAATTAAGTTCTTAAGGGAAATGGTGTCTAAATGTGATGTCATTAATATTAAAAGAGGTGATTTATTCTTGAATCTTGTTCAGTTAACTAAAGAATTGCAGGTCCCACATTTAGTCATGGATTCAATTCTCTTATCAAAAGAGCAGTTACAAGAATAGTTGATGCACTGAAGGTTTCTTGGGCTAGTGAGTTTAATGACTCCATTGAATATTATAAAGAATAAGTGAAAAGGTGGTTAATCTAGTATTTGAACAAAAATGAAGATGTTGAAGACACACTTCATCTACCAAGCTTCGATCATAAAGAGATAGAAAATGAAATATTTGAAACCAAGAATAAACATGAAATAATGGTTTCTTCTATGAGGGAGTATATTGAACAATGGTTAAGAAAATCCTTGGTTAAAATAACTGAAACATATCAACAAGAAGTCGGTAATACCATTATTCCACCTCCAGCCCAACAACCTACAAAAGACACGTCAACAAGCATATAGCCTCTCAAATCTTCCATCATTGTAAGTAAATTAATTACTTTGTTTTGCTCTCAAATCTCTTTTTTTTATGAGTTAGTATCCATTATTCCTTTCTTGTTTCAATATTTGTGGCAACCAAAGGGAAACCCATGACTGTATTCTTTCTGTCTTCTAGGTCTTTCTTTAATTTCATGGTCTGTGAGAGCCGAATCCTAGTCCTCTTTGAAGGACAAATTCCATTTACTTTGTTATGAACTTTGCAGACATTATTATTTTTAAAAGAGACATCTATTACTTTTTAAAACTCACTTATTTTCATGTCAATTTCCATTTTATCAAATAATTCTTCATCATTTGACACATTTGCAAATCCAAAGAGTCTTTCAATATTCGTTGGTATTCTTTGACTGAATTTGTTGTTGGATAAATCCAATACTTGCAAATTGGTTAGATTTGTGATGTGTTGAGGAATACAACCTTGCATATTATTATAAGCAAGGCTTAGAGCTCTCAAGTGATGAAAAAATATGAAGTATTGAGGAATCTCTCCTAACAATCCATTTTTCACTAAATCCAATAGTTCAAGCTCGATACAATTGGAAAAAGATGTAGGAAGTTCCCCAGACAACTTATTAGAATAAGCAGAGAAGGCCACCATATAAGTACAATTGCCAATGCCATGAGGAATCGTCCCCTCCAAGTTGTTTTCTAAGAGGAAAAGATATTCAAGTTCCCATAAATTGGCAAGGGATACAGGGATGCTACTGTTGTTTTCAGAAATATATATATGGATATCAACTGAGTCAAATTTGGAAGGGCTATAGGGATGCTATCGGTGATCTTGTTTTCAGAAAGATCTAGGGAGGACAACTGAGTCAAATTGGGAAGGGCTACATGGATGCTACCGATGAGCTTGTTTGCAGAAAGGTCTAGGTAAATCAACCGAGTCAAATTGGAAAGAGATATAGGGATGCTACCTGTGATCTTGTTTTTAGAAAGACACAGGGAGGTCAATCGAGTCAAATTAGCAAGGGATACAGGGATGCTACCAGTGAGCTTGTTTTCAAAAATACTTAGGGAGGTCAATCGAGTCAAATTGGCAAGGGATATAGGGATGCTACCAGTGAGCTCGTTTCTCAGAAATATCTAGGGAATTAAACCATGTCAAAAATACAAGGAATACATGGATGCTATTGATGAGCTCATTTTCATAAAGATATAGGATGGTCAATGGAGTCAAATTGGCAAGGGATATACAGATTCTACCGATGATCTTGTTTTCAAAAGGACCTAGGGAGGTCAATCGAGTCAAATTGGCAAGGGCTACAGGGATGCTACCATCGAGCTCGTTTTTATAAATACGTAAAGAGGTCAACCGAGTGCATGTGACAAGGGTTGAAAAGATACTACTAGTGAATTTTTTTGAGAAAATATATAAAAAACTAAGTTTGGTAAAGTTGGCAATGAATTTAACTCTATTGATAGGAAGGTTGCTTCCCCACAAAATTAAGACGGACAACTTAGTCAAATGGGCAATGTTCTCTGGTATGTTGGTGAAACTATTTTCGTATATCATTAACTTGGTCAAGAAGGTCAAATTAACAATGGATCTAGGTATTCTTAAGCTAAAACCAAGAAAAGGACGTTCGAGGGGAAGCCTGAAAATTCCAAGGTTAATTTCCTTTACGTCTTAGATTCTTTAATTACTATTTTTTAGCTTAAATGTAAGAAATATATGAAATGTGAAAAATAGACAACACATATAAATACTCACACTCCATCAACAAATAAACACAATATATGACCTGGGAAAACCAATACAGAAGAAAACCCAGCTAGAAGGTGAGGTCTCTCTGCTCTCTTTTCTTCAAATGCAAGTACAAAGAAAGAGGCACTCTCTATGGAGTTGCCTTTGAAATTGTGGCATGTATGGATACTAAAGGATCTCTCCTTCTATGTTATGATCTCAAAATACCACTCCTAAGTGCTCTTCTCAATTATGGAACAAGTACAATTATAAAGAATGGAACCCCTTCTCCTCCTAGAGGCTCGATATTTAACATAACCTGATAGCCATATAGACGTAGGATTTGAATTCCTCAACCCTCAATCATGATAAGGTTTTGTACCTTCTAGAATATTCTTTTAAATTTCTCATATGTCTAGCCCCATATGCCTGAGTAACAGGAGCTAATGCGACATCCTCTCATACCATGGTGGTCAACACGACAGGTCAACTTGCAGGAGGCATGACTTTTGCATACGAACTCTAATTGAGGTGTTTGATTCATCATTGGAAAGGTATCGAAGTGTATAATATGAAATATTTCTCGAAAGTAGGAAGTAAGTCCAAAATAAAGGTCGTTTGATGCCTCAAAATGGCTATGGAATATTTCAAATAGTTTTTGACCTAAATTTTCGAAATTGGGACCTGGCGCTAAAATGACCCTACAAGTTGATTCCTCCAATTTTTTTCCATTCTGAAAGCATTGAGATAGACAACAAATAATATAATGATTCAATTTGGATCAATAACTAGGGTAGGCTCCCTTATGTCCTTATTCCCCCTTGGTCTCCTACCCTTGGTTGCTATTTTGACTCCTTTTGACCCCTTGAGAGGACCCCTTGAGACACCCATTTGGGGAATTCCCAAACTTCATGGATCTAATTGGGGGTGAAAACCCCCAATATAGGCCATTGGTCACTTAGTATGCTCAAATTGGGTCCATAGCTACCCAAACCTATTTGGGACATACTTTTTATAGAGTCAAATTGAGTTAAATCTCCAAAACTCTATTGATCTCTTGACAATGATCATACCATGTATTCCATTTTGGTAATGCAACTATTACACATTATTTTGGTCACCGTGATGATGATTACATAAGCATGTGTTTAGTTTCCCAATATAATCTTTTTTCTAAGAAAGGAACCTTTTTCCACCCTTGCAAGAGGCATTTTTAGAAGGCCATCGCATACTGCTCTCTTTACACAGTGCGGAAACCCCTGATTTCCGTAGGTTGAATTATAGACAGCCTGTGGGATTTCTGTAGGCTTCTCTATAAGCAGATCGTGGCGACACTTTAAAACTAAAAGAGGAAATAAGTTCTAGCAGTTTCTAGAAGTGGAATCTTATGGAAATGTGAGGAGGCGTCCATATGGTTACAATCCTACTGACTTCTTTGATTTGATGGGATCATCCTCATCTCTTTAACCACTTTAGTTCCTCCTATATAAGGATGGGCTTCTCATGGAAAAGGTTAGAGGCACAAGCACAAGGAAGCATGAGAAATCAATGAAAGAATAGGCTGAAGACTGTGTGGAGAATCCTATTTCAAGTGATGCTTGAGGTTTCTATTCATCCATCAAGCTTTTGTGGAAAATATTCATGTGAATGTCAGAGCAAATGTATGTGTGTGTCAGAACAAAGGGCCACTAAAAGGAAACTTGCGACATCAAGGTGATTCGGTTGTATCTTCTAACTTTCATTAATATAATATGGTGACATGTCTCTTTCCTATAAAATGATTGATGTTTTATTACATGATTCCTTGATCACATGTTTGGGTTATCATTGAATTTCACTATTACTGCTTTCACGTTGGTTGATTTGTATTATTGCAGATCTGAGTTCATAGGAGCATCAGAGTAAAGAAGGATCAACAAAGACATAAGGAAGCGATTCATAATGTATGTTATCTATTCCTTCTTTGGTAGTTAAATTCGATGATTGTAACCTAGGGAAAGTATCTTGTTCCATCCCGATTTGTTCTAGATTCAGGTGGATCTAGGGGGATCAGTTCATGTCCGCATCTACCGATTTACCCATAAACAAAATTGGAGACTCCACTGGGGAGATCTCTTGATTGTGGTTTTTTGTTGTCCATTTGTTCATAGCCTTCCATTTACATCCTATTTTAGTTTTTGAGTCTGTGGGAGATCCAATTAGACTCACTGGGTTGAAAATTTTCCTGAGATCCTTTCTCCTTTTTGAAAATTTTTCTTTTGTGAAAACATTTCTGCACTGCACCTTACAGGTAGATCGCGGAAACCCTCCATTTCCGCACCCTAATAACCTGTTTCAGTGCGGGATTTCTGCGACCTGCATCATTATTGGCCATCAAAAACCACTCGTTTCCACACTGTGCTATACTGCCTACCCGTGACGGAGTTTGGAAACTTTTTGATTGGGTCTTAACCTCTACTGTTGCCCAGTTTTTTCTTCAGTCAGCTGGAATAGGGTTTTAATACTAGTTCTTGATTTCTTCTAATTGTTTCAACTTGATCTTGATTAATTTCAGAGATCGAACACCTCTCTTTTGATCTTTTTCGATTTTTTGCTTTTATCCGCAAGGATATAATCTCTGGACTTGTGTCCGAGTGCTTACCCGATTAAATCTTTTGGATTGAGCTTGGGTTTGTAAGTTGGTTGTATCTTTTAGATTGCTTAATGATTAGAAAATCATTTCTTATTCATATTTGAAGAGACTTTTCTTGTCATTTTTTATTTTTATCTTCATTGAAAGATCGATTTGGGCATTTTCTGAGTATCTTATTTTCGTTGGTTGCTTTTCTTTTCTTATTCCCATCCCTGTTTTTGGTATCTAAAAAAAGAAAAAAAAATTAAGCCTTTTTAGTCTTTTAAGCAACCATTTATTCAGAAAATATTGGCATTTAAAACGCTGAAAAAGAACGAATAGTGAAATTACATTATTGATGATTGTTTGGTACTAGATTCAAAGAAAGGAATTATATATCGTAGTTTGCATTATTCCAGAAAAAATCTTTCTCCCTCTTGTAGATAGAATTCATCGAACAAAAGTTTGCATCATTCATTTTTCTATTTACACGTTATTGGGTCAAAGTCTCACATAACATTGGTTTCATTCCTGTCTCCCTCTTGAGTAACAACAACCTTTAATAATATTGCGAAACTCTAAAATTCAACTAGCAAGTTTTTCTAGGGCTCTTTTACACCAACATTAGCTAGGATAGAACTTTGGAATAGGCAGTGAGACACACTCTCCAAAGTACAAAACACACAATATTATCTTGTGACAGGGAGAGTTCAAATCCATTTGCAACAATTTGTCCTGGGAAGCCCTTCTCACACAAGGGTCAAACTTGAGGTTGCATTGAGATTGTTAGAGTTACTCACCCTGCTTTTTTAGTCTCAATGTAGAGATTACACATATTACGGGGGTCGCTTGAAGGTATACCCACAATGATGAGTGGAAGCCTCTCAAGTTGATTTTGGACTCGATACCCAACCCTTGCGTGTGGATCAGACTATCGACTGTTTCCCCAGGCATCACTGTTGTTTGTGGTAACTTTAGTAGCCTATCTTCTTAGGGTCTTACACAAGGTGACTTTGGGGGGGCAAGTCTCCAAGGTACCTGGAATCGATGTTGGCTAGACTCACTCGAGCTCCTTGGAGGGTATACCCATGATTATGTGTGGGATCTTGCACCAGGGTGTAAGTTCTTTAAGTAGGTTGTCAACGTAACTTTTCCACCCTAGCCCAACCCCTTCTTGTCTCGACTTCACGAAGTTGGATTTCATCACCAACTAGTGACTTCGGAATAGGAAGGTCTTGTTTGATAGTATTTTATTCCTATATTGTACTAGCGAGTGCTATTGATTTACGTATTTGGCCATATATTTTTTTTGCAGATTTTTTGGTTTAGCCAACGTTGGCCCTGCACGTCATTCATGTAGGATGCAAAGACTACCTCCGGAAGAGACAAAAGTTTCTCAACCCTTGCCTCCTAACCCACAAGAGGATTCTCCTCAATAAAGTGAGATCCAGGACCATGGACCCTCACAGCCGGAAAGGACCGATTCTATAGAGAGCTTTCGAGTTGTTTTCGACCCTCTAGAAGCTTTCCGCCTACCTCCTGGATACGAGAGATGCATTCTTTGACTCAATTCATTCGGAGAACTTGTCATTGACACTTTTGGATTACTCCCTGAGATTTTCACAGGCCTTAACAAGGATCCTTATTGGACCACTGAAATAGCTCAGACTCCAACTTCTAGAAGGAACCCTCCTACCCCAGAGACAGGAGTTGAAGTACCTACCACTTTTGAACCTCTTGAAACATCTTACACGTTTATGGTACCCTTAGATCACTTTAACACTACAACGTGCTATTACTTTCCTGGTTCATATGCCTTCTCAGCTGATCCCAGTTCAACCATCCCTCTTCAACAAGCCCATTCCCCGATGGTCCCAAATACTACGATTATTCCCACTGAGAACACGGTGGCTAGCCAAACACCTATTGGCACACCACTTTTACCTAGTCAGATCCCATCACTTCCGCCTGGGTATAATGCATTGAATGCTTCCATTTCCACCCCTACCCAGGTTCCATCCAGAATTCCTGGAGTCTTCACTCCTCCCGAGCACAGTCCTGTTCCTCGTTTTATTTCGACACTTCCTCAGCCCCCTTCCAGAGGGTCTTATCCACCTCTTACAGGTGGACCCGACCCTAGTGGAATTACTCAGTCTTTCACACCTAATTATCAGATTCCTGTTGGTAGACAACTTAATCCTAGAGGCCAATTTCGACCCCCCCTTGGAAATAAAAACCCAATAGGGACACAACCTCTAGTCGGAGGACAACCTCCACCCACCCCACCCTATAGACAAAATATCCTGACAACTCTAGCCCAGTATTGGAACTTTCTTACCCAGGGAAATCCTCAACCTACTAGGGGGAAACAACCTAAAGTTATCTCTGTCATACCCCCTGGTACGGGCCAACCTTACCCCGGGCCTTCCAATCCCATTTTGGGTTCAAACGTTTCATCTACTATCCCTACCAAGGGGAACATACCTAATCCATACAACCCCACGGGCTACCTGCCACCACACCAACACCCGAATCTGCCCGGATCTTCGCATTATATGAAAACTGCTTACGGTCCTACTGGTATACCGATAGGGCTTCCTCCCCAAAGTCACCAGTACCCACACGTGAATAGACAATTACCCTTTTTGGCCACTTTGGACCTCCCTGATCTGTCTCTAATTTTAAATGACACTATCCGTCACTCTCCTCATTGGCCTTTCATACCAGCCAAACTTCCATCCGAAATTCCTAAGTTCGATGGTAAACATGGAGAGGACCTGAACAATCATGTAATGACTTTCCACCTTTGGTGTTTATCCAACTCTCTGATGGATGACTCCATTCGTTTATGTCTTTTTCAACGAACTCTCACGGGTTTTGCGACAAAGTGGTATATAGAATTACCACGAGGCTTCTTCAACGATTTCAATACCCTATCTATGGCTTTCCTCACGCACTACCAATTTCTAATTCGCTATGAAACAGGGACCGATATTTTGAGTTCTTTCAAGAAAAATAAATCCACTTATATCTCTGACCACATTCATGAGTGGAGGCGCATACGATGTCTAATAAAACTCGATCTTCCCGATCAGTTATTGGCCGAATGGTTCACAAAATCATTCATGCATGACATATCTAAAGACATTTCTATGGGTGGAGTTGTCACAGAAGAATAGGCGATCAATTATGCCCAGTATCTTGATCTTTTGTATTCACAAACGAGCACTCTATATAATTTGCACCTTGATGCACCTCGTCCTTCTACCACGACCACCTCAACAACGCCAACAACTTCTCACGCCGCTTATGGTGTGATAGGTACTTTCTATGATCAACCTCAATCTACATAGACCTCTCACACCACCCCCAAATCCCATGCTTCTAATGTTTAGAATTCTCCAATGCCCACCCCTCCCACCGGTAAAACTTCCGAAGTGAACGTTGTTCAATCGACTTCTACCTGTAAGAATAAATCTAAAAAGGGGAAGGGTAGGAATAATGAGGATAAGAATAACAACCCGCAATCCGATAAGAACAAGACACAACCTACTGAAGATAAGGATAAACACAAACCTCGCTATCCCTGCCTTATCTGTGGTGATGATCACTACACGAAGGATTGTCCGAGACGTGTTGAGGTCACAAAGTTCCTCCACGAGACCCCAAAACCTCCTCCACCCATCGTCTTGTCTCAACCCTTCCCTTCTCAACAATAGGCTCAATTGATCATACATGATCAACCCTCTTCCTCCACCACCTTCTATGTACTTATGTGTGAAAGTGATTCAAAGAAGAATGACATCACACTTACCACTTGTGCCAAATATTACCAGTCCTCCAAGGAGAAAGTTGACGATACGCCACCGTCGTCGGTTCAACAATCTCCCTCAGATACGCCTTCCAACGTTCCTCTTCATCTCAAATGAATGAACCTCAATACAGTCCTTTGCCCTCCTGCCAAGGGCGTGGTTCAAAAGTCTTCTTCATAGATGATTTTTAGGGGCTAAATTTCGCAAATGGGCTAATTTTCCATGGGTTTTCCCAAAAAAAGATTCGCTAATTTCCTTTTTTCTAAAAAAAATTTGCCCAAATTCCATACAATAAAATTATTTTACCTTGAAAATCGCCAAAATTTTGTATAAACTATACAAAATCCTTAGAAATTTGAATATTTTTACAAAACTATCGCCAAACATTTTATATTTTTCATATTAAGGACTAGTAAGATTATCCCATGTTTCTACATCTTAATCTAAATTTCCATCCTTAAAATCTTCCCTGGTTTGCTTTCAATCCTCATGCACATGCTTCCCAGAACTACAACATAGTGGAAGATCTGACACAAGCACCATCTATGATGTCAGCCCTCGAAGTCTTTCAGATTTGTCCTACACAACGGAAGGCACTATTGAAAGCTATCGGTGGAATCGACCCCACGGATACCAATTTAATAATCTTTGACTTGGAAGATCACATTCCAAGTTTACCCCCTCAACTCATATTTCAGATACAAATGGTTGTCTCAGACAAGAAAATTTGTAGAATAATTATTCATGAGGGTGCCTCGACGTGTGTCATGTCTATTGCCTGGTGGAAAGCCATCAGATCTCCTCCTTTAACTGAATCAAACAACACACTCAAAGCCTTTAATGACTCTATATTTAAACCTTATGGTGTCATCCCGTCGTTACCTATTACATTAGAAGGAAAAACAATCAACGTTGAAGTTGAGGTCTTTGACACCCCTCTTGATTACAACCTTTTACTTGGCCGTAGCTGGATCGATTCCATGCATGCAGTTGTATCTACTCTTTTCCGCATCGTGCACTTTCCACATCAGGGAAATTTCATTACAATTGACCAATTGGCCTTCTTCAACTCTGATACACGTACCAGCAATGTACCTTTCATTGCAAAGATACCCCTTGGTTACGAGAATGTCGGTGTAGGTCTACTAAAATATTCCACTCTTATGGGTACATTTCCAATCCCATCACCCGACATTCCACCTCCTTTGGTTGCCTCAATTAACATGATCTCCACCTCTGTCCGCGAACCTCCCAAGTCTTCTGACCCATGGATAGTACCCGACCTAGGTGATTATCTCCACTATGGCAACCAGATGCCATTAAGTACAGTTGAATCCACTTACCAAGCCATTCAATAGGCTAACCTCTCTACTCCCTCTCTCGGTGATTCATCTCCTGACCCATTCCACATCATTTTTCCCACAGACGAGGTGATAATGTCAGCTATGTCAATGGAAGACACTCCTTGGGATGATGGACATCATCGTTCCATTCTCTTCCTCGAACAACACACACTCGAGAATTACCAATGGCTCTCAACCCCATTGACCATTGTTGTTATTGATTTGGTTCCTGACTCCACACACGATGTGTTAGATGAAGGAAACTTAAGTAACATTTCACCCACCACCCCCATCGACATCTCTATTAAACCTGGAGTTGCTGAAAATGTCCACATCGAAGCTTCCTGTTCTACAGAGGAGGTTTTCACATATAAGTCACTTTTCTAATAATTTTGTGACATCTTCCTATGGATCTACGAAGAGATGCCCAGCATTGACCCCGATATTGTTGTACACGAAATCAATACGTACCCGAGCGCCAAAACTGTTCATTAGAGACTTCGTCCAGTCCACCCCTATAAAGCGGCTGCTATTAAGATTGAAATAGAAAAACTTCTTAAATTCGGCTTTATCTATCCAGTGGCTTTGATTGATTGGGTATCCAATCTAGTTCCGGTTAACAAGAAACAAGGTACGATCCGTGCCTGTGTTGATTATAGGGATATCAACAAATATTGTCCTAAGGACAACTATCCTACCCCCTTCGTTGACCAAATTGTCGATGATTGCGTTGGAAGTGAAATCTTCTCTTTGATGGACGGTTTCTCCAGATATAATCAAATCAACATCTTACCCGTGGATCAACACAAAACCTCTTTTATTTGTCCTTAGGGCACTTTTGCCTACCAGAAACTGCCCTTCGGTTTAAAGAATGTTGGCGCAACGTTTCAATGTGCTATGTCTTATGCTTTCCATGACATTAAACACATTGTACAACCATATTTAGATGACCTACCAGCACATTCCATGCATCGTAGCGATCATCTGGCCCACCTTCGAGCCATTTTCCTCCGTTGTCAATTCTATCGTATATTCTTAAACCCCCACAAATGTGTTTTCTGTGTAGAATCTGGCCAACTCTTGGGATTTATTGTGTCACATCAAGGGATCAGGGTCGATCCTTTGAAGGTTGAGGTGATTCTCAACCTTCCTCCTTCTTCTTCACTTCCTCAGCTACAAAGTTTGCAAGGGAAGACAAACTTTCTACGTCGTTTTATCCCCAACTATGTTGAGTTAACACTCGTATTTACTCGACTATTAAAGAAAGGCTCTGAATTTGTATGGGACACCACTGTCAACAAAGCCTTTGAAGCTTTGAAATTGACTTTAACCCGTACCCCACTACTTTTCCCTCCCGATTATAGTCACGATTATTTCTTTTATCTCACTGCTTCGAACTCGACCATCGCCATGGTTCTGGTCCAAGAGGACGATTCTCACGATGAACATGTTATTTATTATTTGAGTCAGAGTCTCACGACTACTGAAGCCAAGTATTTACATGTTGAAAAACTGGCCTTGGCAGCTGTCCAAGCTGTCCAACGATTCTGTCACTATATATTACTCCGCAAGACAACTGTCATTTCCGATTGCAACCCCATGAAACACATTCTTACCCGCCAGCTGCTGGGGGGTAAATACTCCAAATGGATAGTCATACTCCTTGGAATTCGAACATGCTAAATCTAAGAAATCCTTGGTGTTTGCTGAACTGATATGTGACCTTCGTTGTACTGAGACAAAAATGTAGCAAAGGACTCTTTACCCGATGAGTCTATTTTTCTGATCAGTTCTGATGACCTTTGGTATGGAGATATCATTGTTTATCTCCAAACTCAGAATTTTCGACCCAATTTTTCTAACACTGACCGTCATCGAATACGCTATCAAGCTCGTCAGTACATCATCCTCGGTGACACTCTTTATTGCCATGGGGTTGACTCTATTTTTCGACGTTGTCTCACCTATGATGAAGTTGATAAAGATCTCAATGACTGCCACTCTGGATCATGTGGTGGTCACATGTCTGGGTATGCTACTGCCCAGAAGATCTTATGCACCATATATTTTTGGCCTTGTTTATTTAAAGATTGTATTACTGTAGTTCAAAAATGCCATGCTTGCCAAACATACAACAACAAAATAAGATCCCACCCCGCTCCATTACATATTGTTGTTTTCGTTGGACCCTTCGCTAAATGGGGCATTGATTTCATGACATGTAACCCTCACTCGGTCGGGGGGCATGGGAACATTATTGTAGCCGTAGATTATTTCACAAAGTGGGCTGAGGCGATGCCTACATTTGAAAACACAGGAAAAACTACAACCCTTTTCATCTTCAATCACATTATTACACGATTTGGAATCCCACAGTCTATCATCACCGATCATGGTAGCCACTTTTGAAACTTTATGATGTCTGAGCTCACAAAAAAGTTGGGTCTTCGACATGAAAGATCAACCCCTTACTATCCATAGGCCAATGGCCAAGTCAAAGCAATAAACAAAGTTCTTATTACCATTCTTCGACGGATTATCAGAATTCACAAAATGAGTTGGCACACGATGTTGTTCTCAGCATTGTGGGCCTATCATACATCCATGAAGTCAGCCATAGGGTTTACACCCTTCCAATTAGTGTATGGTTTAGAAGTTGTTCTACCGATTGAATGTGAAATTCCATCATTAAAACTAGGTGTCACACTTCTCCCAAACACCTCCGCTGAGGAGGAACGTCTGTTGTTTTTTATGCAATTGGACGAAACCCGTCACAATGCCACCTTAGTTATTGAAACCCAGAAGAAACGTGTGAAATCCCAATACGACAAACATGTCAAGCCACACGTATTCTCTGAAGGTGATCTAGTTCTCTTCTATGAACAAGATCACGATTTGCTAGGAGCTAGAAAATTTGAGGCTATGTGGTGAGGGCCTTATATTGTTAAAATAGTGTTTGAGAAGGGAGCATACAAGTTAGTAGATTATGATGGTACCCCTTTGAGTGAACCCAGAAATGGGTTTTACTTGAAGAAATACTACGCTTAGCCTATCTCTGCATAAGCACTTGTATTTTACTGTATCATACTCTTGTGTGTTACTTTAGTGTGTTTCTGCTTTTTGACTTTTTCCCCTGGCTACTTACCCTGTATTGTGTTTGGTCTCCATATGTCGATGTTTTCGCTACCTTGTATTGGCTTCACTGATGGTGCTAGCCGTAGTACCCAAAATTTAGCTTTTGTTGCTTGGACAATCTATGCACCCTCAAATGAACTTATTTTTCTACAAGGTGTTTGTCTCGGTCGAGCAACCAACAATATCACATAATATAGTGCGGTCATCGAATTATTGACTAGCGCTATTTTTCTTGGGATTCGTCGCTTCATTATACGACTTGATTCGCAGCTAGTAGTATTACAGTTAAACAATGTCTATACTATCCAAAGCCCTACTATATTACGAGTATATTTGTGGATCCGCCTCTTGGAATGCAATTTCGATTATATTGAATATCAACACATTCCTAGATGTCTAAATACATTAACTGATGCTCTAGCTAATTATGTGTTAGACAGACATTTGAGACATTTGTAATTCCAATCACATTTCACATATTGTACAAAAAATAGAGTAAACTGATAAAAGCCTCATATGTATATATATAATGATATAATGTTTACAAAAAGAGTTTTCATTCGAAGATCAAAATATCAAAATATAGAGCCCATGGTTCCTACAAAATATCATCATGGATGCCTCTCTCGTTAGCATACTACTTCTCTCACTACCCTACCTAGTAACCGACTAAGTGAGCTAGATATGCCTACAGTATGGCGTTGATAACACCTCGGGATCTCCTCGATGGACATGTCAAGGATATTTGTCGTTAAGCCTTCCAGGTTCTTCTCTATCGCTTCATAATCCTTAGCATCCTATCCAGCTACAACACGTGCCTCTCCTCACCTCTGAATAGGAGAGGAGCCCGGGGGTCGATGTGGCCCTACATTTACATGATCGAAATTTTTTGATTAGTCTTTTGATTGGAAACACAAAAACATTGTAAAAAAAAAACAAATGCCTTTCTTACCTAGACCTCCCCATTGAGATCCCTTAGGGAGAACCAAATCTGGATCACCCCGAAAGTCTAGACCGACATAAGCATAATCATCAATCATCAGGATTTGTGGTCCCAACCAATTGAAGAATGCATCATCATACTTCACGATCCGGCCCGCTACATGTCGTGTCATCAAGTCACACCATCTTTTCATCCGTGGGTCCCTCAGGGCTGGCATCCCCTATTCTACCTGCAGGCATAAGTGTGGAACTCTTTCTAGGAAGAAAGATACTAAAATGGACCCATAACCGAACTATTTTAGGTCCCCATTCTTGATTTTCATGAGTTGGGTTTTCATGTTGCGTAATACACCGTCACACCAATTGAATACTCGAGGCTCCAAACATTCAATAGAATATTGAAACTAAATTTGGAGTGCTATGTGTGGCGAGGCACTCCCTGCCATCCGAGCAATGGTAAAAAGGATAGTTTTGAGGGTCAAATCTCTCACACCTCAAATTTCTAATTTTCCTTTACGTCTTTTGGCATCAGGATCACAATGCTCATGAATATCCTCAATATCCAAAGAGAGGACATGAACACCCATGTCGAACACTTGTTGTTAAGAATCCCACATATGAACCAAATATTCTAATAATCTTCATTGGGATCTCATGCCCTGAACTTTGAAGAATTTTAATAGACCGCATTGCCGGAGTGCATTCACGGTCCTTGGATCATTTAAAGCCATGAGATCATCTTATTCGTGCTCACACTCTCTCCATTCCAACATCTTTGCAAGACAACACCTGCATGGGAAACAGAGAAGATCTTTAGCACACTTTTTAACATTTTTTGGGATTTTTGTTGAGTCAACGTTCACTTTTTATTTTAGCTTTTCTGGCCGCCACAATCGAACTTCAAGAACAGTGCATAATTTATGTGAGTGCACCTTAACACACCTACAGAAATCATTGATTTCCGCAGGGCCCATTATAGGCCACTCGCAACGGCCCCGACGCACGACTAATAGTCCCAAATCATCAAAAAATCTTGATTTGTTACCATTAAAAACAAAAATTACTTCGTTGAAAAGATAGAAGATGATATGCTTACCTCTTTTGCGCAATCCGTTTGTTGAATGGTCCCCTATAGCCTCCATAATCCGTCACAGAAGTTTGAGGTAAAAAACAAGGGTTTTTGGTAAGTTTTTGACTAAGTGAAAATGAATGGTGAAAAAGGCCTTTTGCCTCTATTTATCATCTTTTTATCATTTTTCTAATATTTTATTTTATATAAATACATTTTAGTCAAAAACCCATTAACTCTAAAGGTCTTGTAAGTTTTTTTTTCCTTCCAGGAAAAAATTAGGACCTTGGATAGAAAAGTATCGACGTTTTTTGGATTCGTTTTGGTCGCATGTACAATTACTTTTTAGGGTTTTTAGAAAAAACCTCGAGCTTAGTCTTTGTTCGTTCTCGTGCTTGAAAAACGATGAGAATGTAACTGAGTATACTATTGTCTTCTTTTCATACTCATCATGGTAACACGAAAATAACGAAACCTATGGAGACCTCTTTAATCTCTTTTCATGCTCCTTAAAAAATGAAAAGATTGCCGAATGACCTTGTTCTTTTCACGCTCGTAAAAGTGTTTGAAGAATTTTTTTTATGGTCGATAGTTTATCACTTTTTCGGTCCTGTCGAACTATTTTATGAAAAAGGAACTGAGAGAGTTCTCTTTAAGTGTTTTCCCAAACTCTATAAACATGAAAAACCATCGAGTTTTCTATCTTTGGACTCGTTAAACAAACATCGACAGACCCATACGGGACCGAACCACTCCTTCTTAGGGTTCGTTAAATATACTCCGAGGGACTCGTCCGAAGGATGAGCTTAAATTGACAAGCATATGTTATCCTCCTCAATCTTGTGTAAAAATAAAGAGGTACTCGCCAGAAATGGTGGGAGAAAATTTGGGAAAGGAATGTGTCTCGATATCTGTATTAATGGAAGTAAGTGTCGCTCTTGAACATGACACCCCTCTTTGTCATTTGAATTTGGGTTGGGTAATCCATTTGTCTCTTGTCTACCCTTTTACAAGTTCACATCTTGGGTCTTCTTTGGGTCAATACTGCCAAGCTCATTGTCATGTCATTCATATGTTCAAGAGAAGTTCAACTAAAACCTTCTATCAAGTCTCACCATGTCTGCCTTCCTAGTGTCAGTCTCAGCCACATGTATTTTTCTCTACCCTAAATCTGTTACTTATTCGTGTCATTGATGGGGGATACATCAAGGCCCTCCTATGATGAGTATTTTCCTGTCGACTTTAGCTCATTATCCAGGAAAAAGACTTAGAGATTATTTAGTACCTTAGAGCCTGCATGCCTCAATGGCAGGTTTCTTTGCTTTCGATAGTGGATCTACATCATCAATCCCTGATCGAGAGATTTTTTCAAGTGTTCGACTTCATCTTATTTATTCACACTTGTTAGATTGTACTGGAGTACCTTGGGAGTCATTGGCATCAATGGTGACTTCCCTCATGCTTGTTAACAATTTTCATTAATGACTGGTAATCATGTGGTTTCTATTCACATTCGACTTCAACATCTGTAATCGCGTGACTAGAATCATACTAACGGACGATGGATTGAAGACCCTGGACTTCATCATTTTTGGTCTAGGTTGCGATGGAGTATTTGTGATTTTCTTTGACACATAGATCCACCTTGTATGTCTCATGGCTATGTTCAAACTTGAGTTCTCAATGCATGGATCCACAATGTATTCTTAGTGGCTATGCTAAATCTTAGTGACATGGATCCACGTTGTATAATCGGTGGCCATGACCTACATTTATGATTTCAATCATTTGTGGTCTAGACATGGGAATGCCCATTTCAGATATGGTGTGATATTGTATAGATGCTTGATTGTTTTCAGGTTCTCGATTGGTGTGCCCCTAGTTCTTGACACATACACACTTATTTTACAAAGTATTTCGGCTATCTTGAGTTCTAGCTTCATGCTTTGGGAGGCATTTTGTTACACATTATTTTTGTCACCTTGATGATGATTACATAAGAATGTGTTTAAGTTCCCAATATAATATTTTGTCTGAGAAATGAACCTTTTTCCACCCTTTCAAGAGGCATTTTTGGAAGGCTACCGTAGGCTACTCTCTTTACATAGTGCAAAACCCCCTAATTTCTGTAGGCTGAATTATAGCCAGCCACGAGATTTCCACAGGTTGCTCTATAGGCAGGTCATAATGACACTTTAAAACTAAAAGAGGAAAGAAGTTCTAGTAGTTTCTAGAAGTGGAATCTTCTGGAAATGTGAGGTGGCACCCATATGGTTACGATCCTACTGACTTCTCTAATTTGATGGGATCATCCTCATCTCTTTAATCACTTTAGTTATTCCTATATAAGGATGGGCTTCTCACGGAAAAGGTTAGAGGCACAAACATAAGGAAGCATGAGAAATCAATTAAAGAATAGGTTGAAGACTGTGTGGAGAATCCTATTTCATGTCATTGATGGGGGATACATCAAGGCCCTCCTGTGACGAGTCTTTTCCTGTTGACTTCAACTCATTATCCAAGAAAAAGACTTAGATATTATTTAGTACCTTAGGTTTTGCATGCTTCAATGGCAGGTTTCTTCTCTTTCGACAGTGGATCCACATCATCGATCCCTGATCGAGAGATTCTGTCAAGTGTTTAACTTTGACTCATTTATTCAAACTTGTTAGATTGTACTGGAGTACCTTGGGAGTCATTGGCATCAATGGTGACTTCCCTCATGATTGTTAACAATTTTCATTAATGACTGGTAATCAAGTAGTTTCTATTCACGTTCGACTTCAACATCTGTAATCGCGTGACTAGAATCGTACTAACTAACGATGTATTGAAGACCCTAGACTTCATCATTTTTGGTCCAGGTTACGATGGAGTATTTGTGAATTTCTTTGACACATAGATCCAACTTGTATGTCTCATGGCTATGTTAAAACTTGAGTTCTCAATGTATGGATCCACAGTGTATTCTTAGTGGCTATACTAAATCTTGGTGACATGGATCCATGTTGTATAATTGGTGGCCATGACCTACGTTTATGATTTCAATCATCGGTGGTCTAGATATGGGAATGCCCATTTCAGACATGGTGTGATATTGTATATATGCTTGATTGTTTGCAGGTTCCCGATTGGTGTGCCCCTAGTTCTTGACACATATGCACTTATTTTACAAAGTATTTCAGCTATCTCGATTTCTAGATTCATGCTTTGGGGGGCATTATGTTACACATTATTTTGGTCACCCCGATGATGATTACATAACCATGTGTTCAAGTTCCCAATATAATATTTTGTCTGAGAAAGGAACATTTTTCCACCCTTGCAAGAGGCATTTTTGGAAGGCCGCCGTAGGATGCTCTCTTTACACAGTGCAGAAACCCCTGATTTCCGTAGGCTGAATTATAGCCAACCCACGGTATTTCTGCAAGCTTCTCTATAGGTAGGTTGTGACGACACTTTAAAACTAAAAGAGGAAAGAAGTTCTAGCAGTTTCTAGAAGTGGAATCTTCTGGAAATGTGAGGTGGTGTCCATATGGTTACGATCCTACTGACTTCTCTGATTTGATGGGATCATCCTCATATCTTTAACCACTTCAGTTCCTCCTATATAAGGATGGGCTTCTCATGGAAAAGGTTAGAGGCACAAGCATAAGGAAGCATGAGAAATCAATGAAAGAATAGGCCGAAGACTGTGTGGAGAATCCTATTTCAAGTGATGCTTGAGGTTTCTATTCATCCATTAAGTTTTTGTAGAAAATATTCATGAAAATGTTGGAGCAAGTGTATGTGTGTGTCAGAACAAAGGGCCACTGAAAGGGAACTTGCAACATCAAGGCAATTCGGTTGTATCTTCTAACTTTCATTAATATAATACGGTGACACGTATCTTTCCCATAAAATGATTGATGTTTTATTACATGATTCCTTGATCACATGTTTGGGTTATCATTGAATTTCACTATTATTGCTTTCACGTTGGTTGATTTGTATTATTGTAGATCTGAGTTCATAGGAGCATCGGAGTAAAGCAGGATCAACAAATACATAAGGAATTGATTCATAAGTTATGTTATCTATTCCTTCTTTGGTAGTTAAATTCGATGATTGTAACCCAGGGAAAGTATCTTGTTCCATCCTGATTTGTTATAGATCCAGGTGGATCTAGGGGGACCAGTTCATGTCCACATCTACCGATTTACCCATAAACAACAACTATGAATCCTCAAGTCATGTAATGCAGATTTTTTTTGGGTCTAGATACCTATGGTATTGTTATTACCAAACCCACAATATGCAACCTATAGGTGTGGTATGACAGTTTTCAATCCATCAAACATTATCTCACACCTTGAGGTTGTTCCTTTGCTACAAATACCCTTCTATTCCTCTTTGTAAGGTATCTTCAACACATCTAAGGTTGAATAGTTTTTCTTTGGAAAATCCTAATTTTTAGGTATCACTTGGGTTAATCATTAATCTCCTTCCTTAAGCCCCTAGTCTTTTTAACCTATCATCTCCAACACCTCTATAGGGACTCCTTTGGCTATCTTTATTGCATTCTTGAAATTTTGATGGACTCATCCTAGGGAATATTCATCGTCATAGATCTACTATTACATTGTAAGTTTCAACCCTAAAACCTCAAGGGAGATTCTATCATAGCTAGGGAAAGGGAGGTATCATATTTTCTCAGGGAACCAAATCTATCTATTATTCTTGATACTTAATTAATTTATCTTTACAAGAGTAGATCTA
>ML782672.1:964534-979690 GCA_009831015.1 Picea engelmannii
CACAAATCTTCGCTTTAGCATAGGAGCTTCATCTTTTACAAGAACAAGATATGAGAGGGTTTTTATCTCTTGAAGGAATCTTCAGTTAATTAACCATAGTTAGTTGATTTGTTTCCCATTGCTAATCTATTGGTAATGCCTAATCTAAAAATTAATTCAATTACCTTAATTTCCTATAGCACTAGTTTATCAGTAATGATATCTCAAGGTCCAAATCAATCTAGTAGTTCACCCTCTTGTTTTCAATCTCTTTTTTCTTACCCTAGGGTTTCTTTGTTTGGCCCTAAAACCAAATGTCGACTCCACTCTCCTCTCTTTCCCCTTTAGTAGTGTGCATGCTTAGGTCATCTTTCATCCCTACCCTCACGCTACATGTGGTAGCATGGATCCATTCATTAGCTACATAAGAATCATGGTATATTGGAGACTATATAAAATATTTATCATTGGTTCCTAAGTGGTTAGATACTTCTTCTAAATCTAAATGACATGAATTGTGAATCATGTGGATAAAAGAGTTCAACATGTGATTTCAAAAAATCAAATTATAAATTTTAGGATGAGAATTTAAGGTAAAATAACTCAAGAAACTACATATTAAATGAAGAGACAAGATACAACCCTAAAGACGTTATAGAAATGAATGCAATAACAAGCTATGGGTTTAATGGAGGCGACCATAACATATGTGCATAATTATTTATAATCTTATTAAATATTTAATCATTTTAAATTAGGAAAATGCTTTTAGCGGAGGTGACCATAACATATGTGCATAATTATTTATAATTTTATTGAAGATTTAATTGTTTAAATTAGAAAAAATATGCACAAATTAGAAACACAAATTTAACATAAATATTATATATTTACCTCTTTGCATATATGTTAAATTACTCGATCTAAACTAAATAAAGTAGGTATAAATTAGAAACACAACTTTAACATTAATGTTAAATATTCACATTTTTATATATATGTTAAACAATCACAATATTTAAAGCAAAGATTATAAGAATATTTTTCACAACAAAATGAGGGCATGTAGATTTAGAAATCTATTTTAAAAACTAAATATTAAAAAAAAAAAAGTGTTTCACTAAGTTTGTTTTCCATGTAAATGTGAAATTAAAAACTAATTATATATATCTACCAACATTATAAAAATAATTATATATCTCAATATTTCTAAAAAACTTATATATATATATAAGTTTTATAAAAATAATTCTACATATAAATCAACCTTGTAAAATTTTAGAAAAGACGTTCTGGACAAAGAAGTACTCATATTTTATAAATAGTTATGTTATAAAAGTTATTTATAGAATGTTATGAAAATTCATAGAATTAGTCCCTTTAATCAAATACTTTATTATTATTAGTGAATCCAAGTTTTGTATGTTGTGTGTTTTATCAATTTTCAATTCTTGGAATAATTTATATGTTTGAGCTAAATTATTAGAAAGAAGACCTAATCTCCATGAATAATAAGCTACATATTTTCCTCTAGGGTTAAGAAGAACCCCCTATCTATTGTCCTAGTTAAAAGAAAACACATTATCTATTAGGATTTCAAGAGAATATGCATTAAATTCATTTAATGGAAAATAACATGTTATGTTTGGAGAAAGTGAAAGATCAATAGAGAGATAAGGATGTTAATAGGGTAGCCATGAATTCCCTAATACTACAGTAAAACAAATTGAGAGATTGATTTTAAGAGTTAGAGAAGGTTGTATCATTGGAAAGATTCTTCAAAGGGACAAACCCATTGCAACACACTTGTAGAAGATCCATATCTGATATCTTATGAAAAATTTATACATCTTAAAGACAATGGTGAGAAAACATGGTTGTAGTGCAAGCTTTGACTCCACTCCCACCTTGGTATCTTATTGATCACTCAAGGCTAATGAATTTAAGTATCAAGAAATGATGGATTCCAAAGTTGATCCATTATGAAACTATTTCAACCTTAGTTTTGGATGATGAAGCATGATAAAATTAGACCCCCTTTGGATAGAAAAAGAGGATTTAATTATATTAGGCTATATGGATTTGAAAAAACAATATGGACATTGAAGCCAACATTTTTGTTCAATTTTACAATAAGAGGATATCAAATTATTTTAAGACAAATTTAACCAATTTAATTAAATTAAAAAAAAAAAAATTAGGCTAAGTTTTTTCATTTTTGCATTAAAAATAAAATTTCAGTAGTCTAATTTATGTCTATAGTTATGCATGGGATTATACTTTGAATTTTTTTACATGAATACATAATAGTTTTTCTCAATATTTTTGTCAAAATCATGATTGTGCATCTAAACTTTTAGGGAATATTCGCTACATATGAATGTTTATGTAATAATTGATACTCTTGAGAATACCATAAATTTTGAATACAAATCATGGAAATATTTATATGGAAAATAAATGTTCTTAATACTTTTATCTTATTTTTGTTGACATGTTTTAACATGTAGATGGTATGCCATGTGCCTGAAAATTTTTACATGTATTTTTATAGATAGATCCCATTACCATTGCCTTTTGTTGTTAGTGCTCTCTAATTTATATGGAATTTTTATTTTTCCTGTAAATATTTTATTGTGAGCCTTTTTGCTATTTTTGAGCTTTTTTTCCTTTTTTGCTATTTTTCTATGATGCACATATGACACTAATGCAATGGTGTTCTGGCCAAATTTTGAATGCAATAACAAGAAATAAATGGGTTATTGCCTAAGGTAAATGATATAATTCTTTTATAAATGCAATTTGATCACCAAACAATTTGATAAGTTATGACCTATGTGGTTTGAAAAAAAAACATTAAAGGAGATGCATGCCTTCACAGTTTATGGTGAAGGTAGGATCTCGCCTTCACCTTATTTACCTCTACTTTCATCATTTTAAGTTTGTCTTCACCTCTAGGTTGAAGAGAAGTTTATTGTGAATATGTTTTTAACTTTGCTAACAATGTTTCATTATAGTCAATTAGTAGTTGTTAGAAAATGTATCAACTCAATCATAAGTTTGAAACATTCAATTTTTCATATACTTCAGTTTATAAACTTCTTAGCAAAGAGTAATACATTTTTAGTTAATGTATTTGATTGGATTTTCATTTGAAATAAATATGTAATCATATTATAATATGGGAAAACCAATATCTCTCATTCTCTTTTATTTTATTTTTAAATTAAATTTTAACATCAATATATATAAATGTGATTTTATTTTCAAACTATATAAATTATATCTTTTAAGTGTACACGGTACAACTAATCTCTTTTCCTCAATATAAATGGTTTACAAATATAAATTATGAACTAATTTATAAATAAAACTAACATTTTTCAACTTTTAATCCACTTTTCGCTTACTCAAAATGAGAATAGGATTTCAAGATTTCAATTACCTTAAATGTCACAAAATAAATTATATAAAATGAATCCATATTTTTATTAAAAATAATAATAAACACAACTTAATATTACTACACATAACACATAACAACGAATAACTAGTATTGATTTTTTTCATTTTAACAAGGAAATAACTAGTATTGAATTTTTCATTTTAACAAAGGAAAACAATTAGCATATATAAAACACATAACACATGGATGAAAAGTTTAGTACCATTTATAATTATATAAAATATTATGTGTATTAAATAACATATATAGATTAAAACAATGTACATAATGTAGATTTGAAATTATCATATATAATTAAACATCAGTTTAAACATGTTTATATTTGTAACAAGTAATTATGTAATAATATTGTTAAAGTTTTTTTTTTTTCTCATATGTGAATATTATTTAAGAGGTGATAAAGTTTTTACATGTATGGAATATGACATTAATGTAATGGTGTTATGGTCAAATTTTAAATGCAATAGTAAGAAATAAATGGGTTATCACCTAAGGTAAATGATATAATTTTTTTATAAATGCAATTTGATCACCAAACAATTTGATAAGTTATGATCTAAGCTATTTGAAAAAAAAACATTAAAGGAGATGCATGCTTTCACAAATCATGGTGAAGATAGGATCTCACCTTCACATTATTTACCTCTACTTTCACCATTTTAAGTTTTTCTTCACCTCTAGATTGAAGAGAAGTTTATTGTGAATATTTTTTAACTTTGCTAACAATGTTTCATTATAATCAATTAGTATTTGTTAAAAAATGTATCAACTCAAACATAAGATTTCATTTAAAAGAAATCTATAATAATATTATAATATGGGAAAACCAATATTTATCATTCTCTTTTATTTTTTTTAATTAACTTTTAACATTAATATATAAATGTGATTTCATTTTCAAACTATATAAATTATATCTCTTAAGTGTACAAACTACAACTAATCTCTATTCCTCAATATACATGGTTTAAAAATATAAATTATGGATTAATTTATAAATAAAACTAACATTTTTCAACTGTTAATTCACTTTTCAGTTAGCCAAAATGAAAATAGGATTTCAAGATTTCAATTATCTTAAATTTCACAAAATAAGTTATATAAAGAGAATCCATATTTCTATTATAAATAATAATAAACACAACTTGATATCACTACACATAACAACGAATAAGTATTGAATTTTTCATTTTAACAAAGGAATAATTAGTATTGAATTTTTCATTTTAACAAAGGAAAAAAACTAACATTAATATATAAATGTGATTTCATTTTCAAACTATATAAATTATATCTCTTAAGTGTACAAAGTACAACTAATCTCTTTTCCTCAATATAAAT
Organism: Picea engelmannii; assembly: GCA_009831015.1. Classification (NCBI taxonomy): domain Eukaryota; kingdom Viridiplantae; phylum Streptophyta; class Pinopsida; order Pinales; family Pinaceae; genus Picea; species Picea engelmannii. The sequence continues at coordinate 969,321 of ML782672.1, forward strand.
GGTTTACAAATATAAATTATGAACTAATTTATAAATAAAACTAACATTTTTCAAGTATTAATTCACTTTTCACTTAATCAAAATGAGAATAGAATTTCAAGATTTCAATTATCTTAAATGTCACCAAATAAGTTATATAAAATGAATCCATATTTCTATTAAAAATAATAATAAACACAACTTAATATCACTACACATAACAACAAATAAGTATTGGATTTTTCATTTTAACACGAGAATAATTAGTATTGAATTCTTCATTTTAACAAAGAAAAAAAATAGCATATATAAAACACATGGATGAAACATTTAGTGCCATTTATATTTATATAAAATATTATGTGTATTAAATAACATACATAGATTAAAACAATCTACATAAAAAATTTAGAATGATAATTGTAATCACCACTTCATAAAGTGCATTGTAGATTTCAAATTATCATATATAATTAAATATCAATTTAAACATGTTTACATCCGCAATAACAAACATGTAATTATGTAATAATATTGTTAATTTTTTTTATTTATTTTTTTCTCATATGTGAATATTATTTAAGAGGTGATAAAACGTTTTAATTCACCATACACTTTATCTTCTAGCATAATGAGTTAGAACCTTTAAGCTTGATATGTTTTAACTATGTAGGGAATCAATATACCCCAAAAAAGGGTCGTGGCATGTTTCGGGGTGCCACCCAATGCTTAAGTATATACCATAACATAAACATAGCAACTACTCCTCCAATTCCAATCCCTATTACCATCCCTAGTGCTATTAATGACATATTTTCATCTACGCGACTTAGCCATCCCACTTTTACATTACTACTCTTAGTAGTATTATAGCTTTTTCTCGCTTGTCTTTCATTTTCATTACATGAAACTAAAGGACAACCCCATAAACACTTATTCTTTTGAAATGACGAAACATTGAAAGTGGAAAATTGTGTTCGTGTTGGGATTCGCCCACAGAGAATGTTTGATGAAACATGTAGAATAGCCAACTCATATAAATTAGAGAGCTCTTCAGGAATCAGTCCACTCAAATTATTGTTCGCCAAGTCCAACTATTCCAGAGTAGATATCCTACTAAGAGATGCAGGTATTCTCCCTTCCAATTGATTATGATATAAATTCAACAGTTGCAAACAACTCATATTACCTATGCTTGCATGGATCTCTCCTATAAGATTATTGCAAGACAAATCAATTATAATGTTTGTAGGCAATATATATGATAAAACATACTCTCTTCTTTTCATGTCAATTTCCATTTAATCAAATAATTCTACATTATTTGATGCATATGCAAATCCATAGAGTCTCTCAAGATTTGTCAGTATTCTTCCGTTGAATTTGTTGTTGGATAAATCCAACACTTGCAAATTGGTGAGATTTGTGATATGTTGAGGAATACAACGATACTGATTATTATAAGCAAGATTTAGAGCTCTCAAGTGATGAAAAAATATGAAGTATTGAGGAAGCTCCCCTATCAATCCATTTTTACTTAAGTCCAATATTTTAAGCTAGGTACAATTGGCCAAAGATGTAGGAAGTACCCCAGACAACTTATTAAAATAAGCAGAGAAAAACACCATATAAGTACAATTGCCAATGCCCCGAGGAATCGATCCCTCCAAGTTGTTTTTGGAGAGGAAACAATATTCAAGTTCCCATAAATTGACAAGGGAAATAGGGATGCTACTAGTGAGCTCGTTCTCAGAAAGATCTAGGTAAGTCAACCGAGTCAAATCGGCAAGGGTTGAAAAGATACTACTAGTAAAATTGTTTGAGGAAATATCTAAAAAACCAAGTTTGGTCAAATTGGCAATGAATTTAACTCTATTGATAGGAAGATCTCGGTTAGGAAGATCTATAACTCTATTGATAGAAATATCTCGGCTAGGAAGATCTATAATTCAAATTGGCAATGAATTTAACTCTATTGAATTTAAATCTTGGCTAGGAAGATCTATGGCGACCACTCTTTTGGTGTGTTGTCTACATCGAACACCATACCATGACCAACATATGTTTTGAGAGTTCTCGGTCGTCCAATTGTAGAGCAAGCCATGTGGATCTGATGTGATGGACTTTCTGAACGACAAGAGAGCATCGAGGTCCCTTTTATTGTGGGCATCCATGAATTCACCTTCTTCCACCATGTGTTCTGAATCATCCATAGAGGCAGACATGCACAAAAGCAATAATATCACAAGAAGAACCATTTTTTCCTCTCCGACTACAAAATCTGTGAGTTGTGTGTTATTGGGAGTTCACATATAAAGAACTCTTGTGTGGAATTCGACAACATTACACTTCATTCAAACCTTATTCTTTGTGTGTTTCAACAAAATCCCCCTCATTATGTCAAGTCGATAAGGACGACATTAGAGTCTCTGAATACAATGTTTTCATGTCAAGCACTTGTTCAGTTGGATACAGTGTTTTCATGTCCATAGAAAGTACAACTCTTTGGCAGACTCTCTGTCAAATCTTGCTCTTGGGAAATAGATTGGTTGGCTGAGTTTTGAAGAAGTCTTAGAAGACTCTGTAATCAACTATGGATCTTACTTCATTTTTTGAACTCTATCTTCAGATGGGATCCTTGTTACCTCTTTTTGTGAGGAGTTTGATTTTTGACCTTTGGGTATTGCTATAGTTAGATGCAGAGGATATAGTTTTGTGATTAGATTGTGATAATTAATTATAAAAGCATATGTTTTTTAATAGGTTTGTGGATGATAGAAATATTTTCAAAAAGATATTTTATTCAATAGAAGTAGTCATGACTTATGACTCTATATGCCATACTATGTACTAGAAAGTTTTGGTTGATTCTTAATGAATAACATTGAGTTGCAAGAAAATATTATATATAACCATAAAATATATATAGTTATATATAATATAACTATAGTTTTTATTTTTTTTTAACTATTTATAAAATTTAATATTCTAATTTTATTTTTTTAAGTTTTTAACATAAATCTTATATTTGTTTTTTTTTTTTTTTTTTTTGGTTAATTTTAAGTTTTTACAAGTTTTCTTTTAATTTTGTATTTAAAAAACTATTTTTGGTTTTTTAATATATATATATATATATATATATATATATATATATATATATATATGTTTTAACATTTTTAAAGTTTTTTAGCCATAAATTTGTTTGTTACATTTTTATTTTTTTATTTTCTCTTAGTTTTTATATACATTTTTAATATGGTTTTTTGTTTTTCCTCTTTAGTTTTTTGTGTTTTTCTTTAAATTTTTTTTTTATATAAATTTGTTTTTTAAATTTATTTATTTTTAAAATTTAAATTCTTTTATTTTTCTTTGTTTTTTAAGTTTTTAATTTATTAAAACAATTTAAATTATATATATTTTTGCTAAATATTTAAAAATAGTGTTATTTAACTGCAATTATTTTCTATGTATTAAAGTAAAGGTAAAAAATGTGTTAAAACGATATTTTTCACTATATTTAAAAAATATGGAACCATAAATTAATTAAGGAGATGAAAAATATTAATTTCAAAAAAGTAAATGGTAAAAAATATTTTTAAGATTGAAAGAAACATGGAAAAATGACTAAAACCATGGTTGAAAAAAAATAGAAAAATTTGAAAATAGATGAAAAAATAGGCATTTAAAAAAATATCGTGGAAACATTATGGATCAGAAATTTTAAAATGTCAAAAAACAACCTAAAAAGAGAGGGGGGTGCTACCGGTAGCACCATTTTTAAAAACGAGGTAAAAAATGTGACCCCCAAAAAACGAGAACTCTGTAGAGTTCTTGTTAAGTTGATAACTATGTTAAAATGAATTTTTGAAACCATGGAAGATTTTAGTTGTCTTAGACTTTATGGATTTCAAGGGAAACCCTCTCTGTTTCTATTTTATGTTTCCAACAAAATTTTCACTATTGAAGTATGCACACAATACAAGTATTGGGTGCATTTCTTCACCAAAAAAAGGAAAAAGCAATCCATCTCGTTTCCATGGAAAACTAGAGATAATTCTATGAATAACATTTCTAATTTGGATGAATTTACTACTCAATTTGACAATTTCAATCTAAAGGAAATTCAAACAATTAAAGGTTTCGACCCTAAGGGTTTATTTCCATGATACATGTATTCTATTGGATATGCCTCATCATTTAATAGGATTTTTTTAGCTAGAAGAGGGAGGATGAGATAATAAAAACCCTCCAAAATATTCTCTTGGAACGACCTTGGATTATATGAATGCATTGGTTAGCACCAATGACGATTAAAAGGAAAAGGGTCAAGAAACGACAAGTAAAAACCCATGTTCACCAAATGTGTCACATAAGAGTACCTCAAAAAAAAAAAAACCCTAAAATAATAGTCAAGAACAAAGAAGGTCTTCCATTGGAAATTTAGATGATGGTGGAGATAAATACCCTAACAAAAATATAGTTGAAAAATCACACACTATTTACATCTCTTTAAAAAAAAAAAGAGAAATTTTGAAAGAAGGGTAGGAAGCACCTGAAATTGAAACTAGTCCCAAAGACATGGAGGTTGATGATATAATAGAAGAGCCCAATTGGGTTGAATAGAGGATGATAGAGAGAAAGGATATAGTTGAAGAATTGGATTGCGAGGAACCATGGGTATTTGAGTTGGAATCTGTCACCCTGCATCATAAGGCCTATAATTTGCAAAAAATTGTTAATTTATAAAGTGAATTTGAGAAATAAGGATTCTGAAAAATGGAAATCAGAGATTCGTTTTCAAGTGGAAAACCTCTTGAAAATCATGGAGTTTCATGAAGCAATCGGTGAAACCTTAAAGTGTTCCATCAATGAGATAAAGAAAGAGAATTTGGTCATAAAGGAAAAATTAAAAGAATTGGAAAAATATTTTCTTCTAAGACCTTTGTTTGTCGAACCCATCACTTCTATACAACCATTGTGAAGACTGGAGGATGTACTGGAAACCAACTCTGGGTTGAAAGGTTCATCAATTTTATTAATGGCTGCAAGAAAATATATTAGAGATAACATTAAGAGAAGGATAGCCTTGATCCTTGAGACATGGGAGTTAGCAACAAATTCAACTACTCTCTCAACAAGGGTCTTGCATTTTAAAGAATATCCCCAAAAATATTTGGAAAATGATGAAATATTTTATACAGAGGCAGTGGGTACATTTTTTGTGAAGGTCTTAAGTTTAAGTGATATACATAGGAGAGAAAAAAATATTCCTTCCAAGACTCGTATGAAACAAATTAATGCTTGTTGGTTGACAATAATTAAGTTCTTAAGGGAAATGTTGTCTGAATGTGATGTCACTAATATTAAAAGAGGTGATATATTCTTGAATCTTGTTAACTTAAAGAATTGTAGGGCCCACATTTAGTCATGGATTCAATTCTGTTATCAAAAGAGAAGTTATAAGAATAGTTCATGCCTTGAAGGTTTCTTTGGATAGTGATTTTAGTGACTCCATTGAATATTATAAAGAATAAGTGGAAAGGTGGTTAATCCAGTGTGTGATAAAAATGAAGATGTTGAATATATGCTTCATCAACTAAGATTCGATCATAAAGAGCTAGAAAATGAAATATTTGAAACCAATACTAAACATGAAATAATGGTTGCTCCTATGAGGGAGTATATTGAACAATGGTTAATAAAATCCTTGGTTAAAACAACTGAAACAGATCAACAAGAAGTCAGTAATACCATTATGCCACCTCCAGCCCAACAACATACAAAAGACACATCAACAATTATATAGCCTCTCAAATCTTCCATCATAGCAAGTAAATTAATCACTTTGTTTTTCTCTCAACTCTTTTTTTTTCTTAGTTAGTATCTGTTATGCCTTTCTTGTTTCAGGATTTGTGACAACCAAAGGGAAACCCTTGACTATATTCTTTATGTATTCTAGGTATTTCTTTAATTTCATGGTCTGTGAGAGCCCAATCCTAGTCCTCTTTGAAGGACAAATTCCATTTACTTTGTTATGAACTTTGCAGACATTATTATTTTTAAAAGAGACATCTATTAATTTTTAGTTTCCTAGAGAACTATTTGGAGACATTACATTAGTGATTTATCAAGACTTCTAATTTTAAGCATGAATTTTCATATGTGTATCTATCAAAATATTTTTGGATATTAATGGAACGATCATTAAAATGTATCCGCCATAAGCGGTCCTTATATTCTTTCCTTTTGTTAAATAATGTGTCCTACTTTGCTTTGTACTATGATGGAAATGTCATCATGTGAGATTATTTACTCTCTTGGTTTTATAATCTTGTATTATAGTGTTAATATTTACTCTCTGTGAGATGCTTGGTCCTTTTTCAGGTACTCTTTGCATGTAAATATTTGTTTCAATAATAATCTTGGTCCTCTCTTGATAACTTTTTATATTCTTGTAAATTATTTAAATAAAGAGGACTACCACCTCTTTAAAAACGTTGGGGGATTTATCCTCGTGATGTTATCTTAAGACCTTAAAACAATCTTTTAGATAAACAATAGTTTCCATCACTTTTCCTTAGTATGATCATTATTATTGCAATAGTTACAATGATTACTAGGATCCTTGCACTTATGTGTAGTGGATGTTCTTCTTATCCTTCCCCCCATTCCACTTATTCTTCCCCTCCTTGGAATCTTCCTAGTGCTCTTTCTTCTTGGAACCACTTGGTTGCCCTTTCTTGTGGCCCATGTTTCCATATATTGTGCCTGTGCACATGCCTCATCCATTGTCTTTAGCTTGAAAAACATCACTTGGTTTCATAGATGACTATGTAGACCCCCCATATACTTGAGGAGTAAATTTGGGTTCTTAGGAGAGATACCCAACATGATTGGAATCTTTCTGAACTTGGTGGTGTACTCCTATACACTTTTCCTTTGCTTCTTCCTAAAGTAGTGCCAACATATACATTAGTCCTCTATAAACTTGATAGGGTAGAATTGAGACTTGATGAGGGTTTTGAAGTCCTCCCACCTAGTTACAGATGAATCACCCTCCATCCTAAGTGTTTTTGTATGGCCTTCCCACCAAGTTAAAGCACGACCCTCTAACTTCAGTATGGAAAATGATATATTTTGTTCTTCATCTACATGGTGAACGATGAAATAAATTTCTAGTTGTTGCAACCAATGATTCAATTTTAATGCCTCGATCTCACTTTGGTATGGCTTTATGTCCACTTTTACTTCCATATTGAATAAAGACTGTGAAGGGTTCATGGTACTAGAACTCGATTGCTCTTTCTCGATTTATTTCCATGACTCCTTTTCTGGGTCTTCACTATCCCTCGGTTTCCCATTTGATCCAATATCTAAGTTTGAGCCTCCAACTTCTATGAATGATCTGAGATTGCTTTCTAGAGCCACCGTGAAGAGGGACATATTGAAATATATGTCAACGAATTTCTCTTTTGTCCTCACAAATATCTCCTCTAATAGATCCCAATGGTTGTTATGGATAGACTCGTCGGCCATGGCTAGGGTTCTAAAACTTTTAACTTAGACTGATGTTGGAATCCTTGCAAATTTCCACAAATACTGCAAGAAAACCTACTTTGATACCAATATGATCTGTAAACTATCAGGGATATTCCACTGGACTATTCGTCACAACGAATCTAATAAAAATATTGAAATCTTTACTATGAAGGTTAATTTACTTTACGTCTCATATTATTTAATTACTATTTTTTCAGCTTAAATGTAAGAAATAGATGAAATGTGAATAATAGAAAACATAAATAAATACCCACAAACCATCCACAAATAAACACAATATATGACCCAGGAAAACCAATACGAGAGAAAACCCAGCTAGAAGGTGAGTTTTCTCTGCTCTCTTTTCTTCAAATGAAAGTACAAAGAAAGAGGCACTCTCTATGGAGTTGCCTTTGACACTATGGAATGTATGGCTACTGCAGGATATCTCCTCCTATGTTATGATCTCAAAATACCACTCCTAGGTGCTCTTTTCAATTATGGAACAAATACAATGTTGAAGAATGGAACCCCTTCTCCTCCTAGAGGCCCGATATTTAACATAGCTCAATAGCCATATAGGGGTAGGGCTTGACTTCCTCAACCCTCAATCGTGATAAGTTTTTGGACCTTATAGAATCTTCTTGAAATTTCTCATATGTCTAGCCCCATATGCATGAGTAACGGGCTAATGTGCCATCCTCTCGTAACATTGTGGTCAACACGATAGGTCAACTTGCAGGAGGAATGAATTTTGCATACAAACTCTAATTGTGGTGTTTGATGCATCGTTGGAAAGGTATCGAAGTGTATAATATGAAATGTTTCTCTAAATTTGGAAGTAAGTCCAAAAAAAAGGTCGTTTGATGCCTCAAAATGGCTCTGGAATATTTCAAATAGTTTTTGACCTAAAATGACCCTACAAGTTTATTCCTCCAATTTTTTTCCACTCTAAAAGCATTGAGATAGATGACAAATAATATAATGATTCAATATGGATGAATAACTAGGGTGGGTTCCCTTAAGTCCTTATTCCCCCTTGGTATCCTACCCTTGGTTCCTAGTTTGACTCCTTTTGACCCCTTGATACACCCATTTGGGGAATTCCCAAACTTCATGGATCTAATTGGGGGTGAAAAACCCCAATCTAGTCCATTGGTCACTTAGTATGCTTAAATTGGGTCCATAGCTACCCAAACCTATTTGGGAAACTACTTTTTATAGAGTCAAATTGAGTTAAATATCCAAAACTCTATTGATCTCTTGACAATGATCATACCATGTATTCCCTTTTGGTAATGCAACTATGAATCTACAAATCATGTAACATAAAGTATTTTTGGGTCTAGATACCTATGGTATTGTTATTACCAAACCCACAATATGCAACCTATAGGTGTGGTATGACAATTTTCAATCCGAGTACCTTAATGACTAATCAAAAATTATCTCACACCTTGAGGTTGCTCCTTTGCTACAAAATACCCTTCTACTCCTCTTTGTAAGGCCTATTCAACAGATCTAAGGTTGAATATTTTGTCTTTGGAAAATCCTAAATTTTAGGTATCACTTGGGTTAATCATTAATCTCCTTCCTTAAGCCCCTAGGATTTTTAACCTATCATCTCCAACACCTCTATAGGGACTCCTTTGGCTATCTTTATTCCATTCTTGAAATTTTGATGGACTCATCCTGGGGAGTCTTCATCATCGTAGATCCAGTATTACATTGAAAGTTTGAACCCTAAAACCTCAAGGGAGATTCTATCATAGCTAGGGAAAGGGAGGTATCATATTTTCTGAGGGAACAAAATGTATCTATTCTTGATACTCAATTAATTTATCTTTACAAGAGTATATATATATATATGGACAAGTCTTATCTTACAAGAATTTGGATTTGATTATGAAGGCCATACTAGGATGTAGATCACTCTTGGAGGACTATCACAAATATCTTCTTTAGCGTATGGAGCTTCATATTTTACAAGAACAAGATCTGAGAGGGTTTCTATATCTTGCCAGAATCTTCAGTTAATTAACCATAGTTAGTTGGTTTGTTTCCCATTGCTAATCTATTGGTAATACCTAATCTAAAACTTAATTCAATTACCTTAATTTCCTATAGCACTAGTTTATCAGTAATGATATCTCAAGGTCCAAATCAATCTTATAGTTCACCCTCTTGTTTTCAATCTCTTTTGTCTTACCCTAGAGTTTCTTGGTTTGGACCTAAAACCAAATGTCAACTCCACTCTCCTCTCTTTCCCCTTTAGTAGTATGTATGCTTAGGTGGTCTCCTGTCCTTACCCTCACGTTGCATGTGGTAGCACAAATCCATTCATTAGCTACATAAAGATCATGGTATATTAGAGACTATATAAAATATTTATCAATGGTTCCTAAGTGGTTAGGTACTTCTTATAAATCTAAATGACATGAATTGTGGATCAAGTGGATACAAGACTTCAACATGTGATTTCAAAATATCAAAGCATAAATTTGACGATGATGATTTAAGGTAAAATAACTCAAGAAACTACATATTAAATGAAGAGACAAGACAAAACCCTAAAGAAGTTATAGAAATGAATGCAATAACGAGTTATGGGTTTAATGGAGGTGACCATAACATATGCGCATAAGTATTTTAAATTAGGGAAATGCTTTCAGCGGAGGTGACCATAACATATGTACATAATTATTTATAATTTTATTGAATATTTCATCATTTAAATTAGAAAAAAATATGCACAAATTAGAAACACGACTTTAACATAAATATTCAATATTTACCTCTTTACATATATGTTAAATTATTCAATGTAAACTAAATAAAATAGATATAAATTA
>ML782672.1:979775-993556 GCA_009831015.1 Picea engelmannii
TATATATATATATATATATAAAAAGCAAAGATTTAGAAAAAATTTCACAACAAAAATGAGGGCATGTAGATTTAGAAAGCTATTTTAAAAACTAAATATTCATAAAAAGTGTTTCACTAAGTTTGTTCTCCACACACACACATATATATATATATATATATATATATATATATATATTTCTAAAAAACTTAAAAATATATATGTTAATCAATTTTATAAAAATAATTCTACATATAAATGAACCTTCTAAAATTTTAGAAAAGACGTTACTACAATGATATGAAAATTAATTTCTCATAATTAGTTAGGTTATACAATTTATTTATAGAATGTTATATAAGTGTTGAGTTTAACTTGACATTCATAAAACAAGACTCTTTAATGAAATATCTTATGATTATTAGTGAATCCCTTAACACTGTAAAGTTTTGTATGTTGTGTGTTTTAGTAATTTTCAATCTTTGGAATAATCTATATGTTTCAGTTAAATTATTAGAAAAAGTCTTAATTTCCATAAATAATAAGTTATATATTTTTCTCTAGATTATGGAGAACCCCCCTAATTATTTTCTTGGTAAAAAAAAAAAAAACATTATTGATTAAGATTTCAAGAGAATATGTATCAAATTCATTTAATGGAAAATAACATGTTATGTTTGGAGAAAGTGAAAGATCAATAGAAAGATAAGGACGCTAATAGGGTAGCCATGAATTCCCTAATACTACAATAAAAAAAATTGAGAGATTGATTTTAAGAGTTAGAGAAGGTTGTGTCATTGGAAAGATTCTTCAAAGGGACAATCCCATTGCAACACACTTTTAGAGGATCCATATCCTATATCTTATGAAAAAATTATACATCTTAAAGACAATGGTGAGAAAGCATGGTTGTAGTGCAGGTTTTGAATCCACTCCCACCTTGGTAGCTTATTGATCACTCAATGATAATGAATTTAAGTATCAAGAAATAATGGATTCCAAAGTGTATCCATCTTGCATTTATTTCAACCTCAGTTTTGGATGATGAAGCGTGATAAAATTAGACCCCCTTTGGATGGAAAAAGAGGATTTAATTATATTAGGCTATATGGATTAGAAAAAACATTATGGAAATTGAAGCCAACATTTTTGTTCAATTTTACAATAAGAGGATATCAATGTTTTTTTAGGCCAAATTTCACCAATTTAGTTAAATTTTTTAAAAAATTAAGAAATTTAGGCTAAGTTTTTTCATTTTTGCATTAAAAATAAAAAATAGTAGTCTAATTTATGTCTATAGCTATGCATGGGCTTATACTTTTAAATTTTTTACATGTATACATATTACGTTTTCTCAATATTTTTATTAAAATAATGATTCTGCATCTCAAATTTTAGGGAATATTTGCTACATATCGATGTTTACGTAATATTTGATACTCTTGGGAATAACATAAATTTTGAATTCAAATCATGTAAATATTTGTATGGAAAATAAATGTTCTTAATATTTTACTTATCTTATTTTTGTTGACATGTTTTAACATGTAGATGGTATGTCATGTGCCTGGAAAATTTTACATGTATTTTTAAAGATAGATTCCATTACCATTGACTTTTGTTGTAAGTGCTCTCTAATTTATATGGAATATTTATTTTTCCTGTAAATGTTTTATTGTGAGTTTTTTTGCTATGTTTTTGTCTATGATGCACATATGACACTAATGCAATGGTGTTCTAGCCAAATTTTAAATGCAATAGCAAGATATAAATGGGTTATCGCCTAAGGTAAATGATATAATTATTTTATAAATATGATTTGATCACCAAACAATTTGATAATTTATGACCTATGCAGTTTGAAAAAAAAACATTAAAGGAGATGCATGCCTTCACAGTTCATGGTGAAGGTAAGATCTCATCTTCACCTTATTTACCTCTACTTACACCATTTTCAGTTTTTCTTCACCTCTAGGTTGAAGAGAAATTTATTGTGAATATGTTTTTAACTTTGCTAACAATGTTTCATTATAGTCAATTAGTAGATGTTAAAAAATACATAATCTCAAACATAAGTTTGAACATTCAGTTTTTCATATAATTATGTTTATAAACTTCTTAGCAAAGAGTAATACATTTTTAGTTAATGTATTTGATTGAATTTTCATTTAAAATAACTATGTAATAATATTATAATATGGAAAAGCCAACAAATATAAATTATGAACTAATTTATAAATAAAACTAACACTTTTCAACTGTTAATTCACTTTTCACTTAGTCAAAATGACAATAGCATTTCAAAATTTCAATTATCTTAAATGTCACAAAATAAGTTATATAAAGTGAATCCATATTTATATTATAAATAATAATAAACACAACTGAATATTGCTACACATAACAATGCATAAGTATTGAATTTTTCATTTTAACAAAGGAAAAAAATTAGCATATATAAAACACATTGAAAAGTTTAGTACCATTTATATTTATATAAAATATTATGTGTATTAAATAATAGATATAGATTAAAATAATCTACATAATAAATTTAGAATGATAATTGCAATCACCACTTCATAAAGTGCATTGTAGATTTCAAATTATCATACATAATTAAACATCAATTTAAACATGTTTATATGGGCAACACCATGTAATTATGTAATAATATTGTTAAAGTTTTTTTTTTTTCTCATATGTGAATATTATTTAAGAGGTGATAAAACTTTGTAATTCACCACACACTTTATCTTCTGGCATAATGAGTTAGAACCTTTAAGCTTGATAGGTTTTAACTATGTAGGGAATTGATATACCCCAAAAATGGGTTGTGGCATGTTTTGGGGTGCCACCCAATGCTTAATTCTATCCCATAACATAAATAGAGCAACGACTCCTCCAATTCCAATCCCTATTCCCATTCCTAGTGCTATTAATGACATTTTCATCCATGCGACTTAGCCATACCACTTTTACATTACTACTCTTAGTAGTATTATAGCTTTTTCTCGCTTGTCTTTCATTTTCATTACATGAAACTAAAGGACAACCCCATAAACACTTATTATTTTGAAATGATGAAACATTGAAAGTGGAAAATTGTGTTCCTGTTGGGATTCGCCCACAAAGAATATTGGATGAAACATCTAGAATAGCCAACTCATATAAATTAGAGAGCTCCTCAGGAATCGGTCCACTCAAATTATTGTTCGCCAAGTCCAACTATTCCAGAGTAGATATCCTACTAAGAGATGCAGGTATTCGCCCTTCCAATTGATTATGAGGTAAATTCGAGAGTCACAAAAAAATCATATTACCTATGCTTGCAGGGATCTCTCCTGTAATATTATTGCAAGACAAATCAAGTATAATGTTTGTAGGCAATAGATATATGATAAAACACACTCTCTTCTTTTCATGTCAATTTTCATTTTATCAAATAATTTTTCATCATTTGACACATTTGCAGAGAGTCTCTCAAGATACGTTGGTATTCGTCCACTGAATTTGTTGTTGGATAAATCCAACACTTGCAAATTGGTGAGATTTGTGATGTGTTGAGGAATACAAACATGTATATTATTATAAGAAATACTTAGAGCTCTCGAGTGATGAAAAAATCTGAAGTATTGAGGAATCTTCCCTATCAATCCATTTTTCCTTAAATCCAATATTTTAAGCTGGGTACAATTGGTCAAAGATGCAGGAAGTGCCCCAGACAACTTATTAGAATAATCAGAGAAAAGAACCATAGAAGTACAATTGCCAATGCCATGAGGAATCGGTCCCTCCAAGTTGTTTTCTGAGAGGAAAAGATATTCAAGTTCCCATAAATTGGCAAGGGATACAGGGATGCTACCGGTGAGCTTGTTTTCAGAAAGATATATGGAGGTCAACCGAGTCAAATTGGCAATGGCTACAGGGATGCTACCGGTAAGCTTGTTTGATGAAACATCTAGAATAGCCAACTCATATAAATTAGAGAGATCTCCATGAATCGGTCCACTCAAATTATTGTTCTCCAAGTCCAACTATTCCAGAGTAGATATCCTACTAAGAGATGCAGGTATTAACCCTTCCAATTGATTATGAGATAAATTCAACAGTCACAAACAACTCATATTACCTATGCTTACAGGGATCTCTCCTGTAAGATTATTTGAAGACAAATCAAGTATAATGTTTGTAGGCGATAGATATGATAAAACACACTCTCTTCTTTTCATGTCAATTTCCATTTTATCAAATAATTTTTCATCATTTGACACATTTGCAGAGAGTCTCTCAAGATATGTTGGTATTCTTCCACTGAATTTGTTGTTGGATAAATCCAACACTTGCAAATTGGTGAGATTTGTGATGTGTTGAGGAATACAACCATGCAGATTATTATAAGCAAGACTTAGATCTCTCAAGTGATGAAAAAATCTGAAGTATTGAGGAAGATCCCCTATCAATCCATTTTTCCTTAAATACAATAGTTCAAGCTGGGTACAATTCACCAAAGATGCAGGAAGTGCCCCAGACAACTTATTAGAATAAGTAGAGAAAACCACCATAGAAGTACAATTGCCAATGCTACGAGGAATCAGTCCCTCCAAGTTATTTTTTGAGAGGAAAAGATATTCAAGTTGCCATAAATTTCCAAGGGCAATAGGGATGCTACCAGTGAGCTCGTTCTCAGAAATATCTAGGGAATTCAATTGAGTCAAATTGGCAAGGGCCACATGGATGCTACCAGTGAGCTTGTTGTTAGAAAGATCTATGGTGACCACTCTTTTGGTGTGTTCTCTGCAGTGAACACCATACCATGACCATCATATGTTTTGAGAGTTATCGATCATCCAGTTGTAGAGCAAACCATGTGGATCTGATGTGATGGACTTTCTGAACGACAAGAGAGCATCGAGGTCCCTTTTATTGTGGGCATCCATGAATTCACCTTCTTCCACCATGTTTTTAGAATCAGCCACAGAGACAGCCATGCACAAAAGCAATAATATCACAAGAATATCCATTTTTTCCTCTCCGACTACAAAATCTGTGAGTTGTGTGTTATTGGTAGTTCACATATAAAGAAATCTTGTGTGGAATTCAATGACATTACACTTGATTCAAACCTTATTCTTTGTGTGTTTCGACAAAATCCCCCCCGTCAGGTCAAGTCGATAAGGACGACATTAGATTCTTTGAATACTCCCCCCGATTTCTTCGCCCTTCTGATCGAAGAAAATTCCCCCGATTTCTTCGCTCCTCTACCCCACTAAAGTCAATTTCTTGGAACCTTTGCCCAATAAAGTCAAGTCAATGTGGACGGCTCAAGCTTGGGAGGACAATAGACTGTTTGAAATTTCCCCTAGGTTCTTCATGTCGATTTCACAGGTGTAGTCAATCCTATATATCAAACTGATGTGGAAATATGCTCAAAGGACAAACCTCTAAAGACTCGAGTGGGATTAAAGCTAATGTCCTTCAAGGGAATAATTTATAGTTTATTTCCTTTATTTGTCATGTTTTTCCAAGTATTTTTGTTGTCATTTTAGTTTGTATGGAAGTATTGTAAGTTTGTATGGTAGTATTCTCAAACCCGAGGTGACAATACAAGGTGATTTGGTTAGGACGAGCATGACCTAGAATTTCCATATCTGTGCAAAAGAAATGTCTCATTTCCATTGTAGGAATACTTTTTTCATCCCATGCAAGCTCAAGGAGGTTCAATGAGGTACTAAGTGATGTGAGTGTGAGGTTGTTGAATCTTAGTGTTGTGTGATGAATTCCACCATTTGATTTAATCACTAGCATGAATATTATGATAGGAAACTTAAAGTAGAGAACATGGTGAGGTATTAGTGTGTAGTGGAAACTACAACCCAAATAACAGAGCTTAAATAATTGGATAAATAAGTCACTACCTTCATGCATATTTATTTCTAGGAGTACTTGGAGCTAACATATCACCTTCATTCTCTACAATCTATGGTTTCTAGAATCTCAACTCACATTCACCACCCCCATATGGTGGTTTCATCTACTCCACCTCGACTTATGTGTTTATTGGAGACTCCTCTCTCTATGCCTTTTCACTAGACAACTATGAGGCTTTGGACATCTTATGCTCTCTTAAATCAGAACTAGTGGATATTATAGGTGTAGTCAATCCTATATATCAAACTGACATGGAAATGTGCTCAAAGGGTGCAACTCTAGAGACTCGGGTGGGATTAAAGCTAATGTCCTTCAAGGGAATACTTTATAGTTTATTTCCTTTATTTGTCATGTTTTTCCAAGTATTTTTGTTGTCATTTTAGTTTGTATGGCAGTATTGTAAGTTTTAAACCTTTAATTCTAAATAATGCATACTAATTCTTAAGAAAAATAGAAAGAACAATGTTAGGTCACAAACACCAAAATAGCCTGAAAATAGAGAGAGAAGTAACTCCATGCCTTGAGAAATAGATACAATACTAAACTATAAGGCTCTTTGAGGGGGAAACCTCCTTTTACAATAGAACAAATGTACAATATGAGATTATCCTAAAACAAGGTCTCCTTGGTATATATATAGGAGACCAAGGGTACAATTACAATTAAAGGGTCTAACCAATGATACTAATATAAAAATATAAATATATCAACACAATATTTGGGGATTTACATGGGGATTTATTCCGAACATGGGGCTTTCTCTAGAGGATTAACATGCCCCTCTCCTTCAAACAAGTGTTTTCCTCAACACTTTATTAACTACAAATGTTTCTGCATGAAGAACTCATCTTCCCATGTTGCTTCTTCTATTGGTAGCTTCTTCCACTTGATGAGGTACTCAATAATTGCTCAATTTCATAGCTAATTAACCCTTGTTTTGAGGATTATTTATGGTTCTATTATGATTTTCCCTTCTTCATTGGCCTCTGGTAAAATAGTTTGAATTGACATCTTGTCACTGATTACCTTCTTTAAGTAAGAAACATGGAAGAATGGATGTACATGTGAAGATGGAGGTAACTCTAATTTGTAAGCCATACATCCAATCCTATACAACACCTTATAGGGACCATAATACTAGGGTGCTAATTTATATTCCTTCATTTTTTGCTTGAGGGACATCTATTTGTATGGTTGTAGTCTAAAAAATACCCAAACCCCCACTTCAAATTCCCTTTCGTTGCAATGTTGATTTGTTTGTTGTTCCATCATATTTTGTGTTGTAACCAAGTTGTCCTATGATAGTTTGAGAACCGCTTTTTTGTGCTCTATGTGGTTCTCCACTGCTAAAACCTTATCTTTATCTTTCAAGGGTGATGTGATGGATGGAGGATTATATCCATAAAGTGCCATAAATGGGGACATTTTTTTATGATGGAAGGATGTGTTGTAGCACCATTCTTCCAAGGGAAACCACTTGACCCATTGTGTTTGTTTATCAAATACAAAGAAAAAAAGATAACCTTCTAGAAATTTATTCACAATCTCAGTTTTCCCATTCGGTTAAGGATGGTAAGAGGAATTGTGAGCCAATTGAGTTCCTAAATAAGAAAACAATTTAGGCCAAAAAATTCCAGTGAAAATTGGATCTGTCACTTACAATAATCTTAAGGATTCCATGTAGCTTCTAAATTGTTTCATTGAATATTGTGGCTATTGTAATTTCATCAAAAGGATGAAAAATGGAGAAAAAATGGGCACACTTTGTGAGTTGATCCATTACTACCATGATGACATCTTTCCTTTGGACTTGGGTAGACCTATAATAAAATACATTGAAACCTCTTCCCAATGTTGACTTGGTATAGCTAATGGTTGTAGGAGACCTGGGATATTGATTGTCTCTTCCTTAATCTATTGGGAAACCACACATTCAACCACAAACTTTTGAACATTAGTTTTAAGACCTTCCTAGAAAAATTCCTTCTTGATCATGTGGTAAGGTTTTTAGAACCTTGAATTTCCTCTTATAGGAGAAGTGCGCAATTCCAAAAGGACCTTCAGTTTGAGTTGGGAATTCTTACATAAATATAATCGATCTTGATACCACGATAAATCATTCTTCCACACAAATTTATCTAATGCACTTGGGTCCTCTTGTAGTTTTTGAATGATATTGCATACCTTTTGATATTGCTTCCATTATATCCTTGCTTCTTCCACCCATTCAAATCGTAGAAAGGAAATAGTACATATTAAACATTATGTGTTGATCCAGGTGGATATTGGTGGCCACCCACCTATTCCAACTGGCTCCTCTTGTCTGTTTTTTTTTAGCAAATTCTTCTTTACTTCTTTGTAATTGTGGGTTCTACACTTGTGGGGCTGTCTGAAGCCCCACACATCCTCTAGGTGGATACTAGTGGGATCTCACCTAATCCAACTGGCTTATTTTGTATGTTTTCATGTCAACACATCTAGTTGTACTTCCAGGTTCGTTTTGGGGCCCTAAACGTTGTTTTTTTGTCTCTCCACAATCAAATTGTAGATAAAGTTAGATTTTAAAGGTGAAATGTGTAGTTCTCTGAAAGACCTTTCCAACGGGCTATCACTCACCTAAAATGGAGGTCGTATGAAAAAGTTACGACCCTGGGAAGTTGAGGTACCAACTTACACCAACTTACCCATAGGGGCCCACATGACTTTTGGCATTTCACCTTCTAGGGTTAGGTTCTTGGATGTATAGGGTTTTGGAATTCATGAGTAATATAAAAAAGGCCTTTGGAGCTTCATTGTAATCCATTCTGCTCATACGAATGCACGTAGCAGCCACATCTCTTCTCAGAGATAGCTACCACCATTCGAGCAAGTGTTTCAGTTTTGCAGTTTTATAGTTTCAGCCTATTTCATTATTCAATAGAAGATATTGTTCACTGGATATCTGTGTTATTCTTCATATCTCTATGTTTATTATATTCATTTTGTTAATCAATTATTTTTGCTCCTAAATCTGGATCAGTGGTATTAGAGCGGTCTGCTCTTCATTTATTTTTCATCGTGCATGTCCCTAACAATATCTGGGTACAAGAAGTTGGGACTCAAACCCATCAATCCATTGCAATATCGACCGCACCGAGTCCAACAAAAACCCATGGGGGATGAAAATAAATATTATGGAGCAAGAGATCCTATTAAAATGTTTCTCGAGGAAGCCCTCGCGCGACAAATGAACAAAATGATGGACAACTTTGCGCAGATCCTTCGATGACTGCCCACAAGAGAAGCATCTTCATCAAGAGGCCATGCAACACCCTTCAAGGTACAAGTAAATTTTTATATTCCATTATTTGAAGGACTGATAGATGTGGATGCTGTAGATAAACGGTTGAATCTACTCGAAGGGTATTTTTCGTTCCATAATTTTTCCGATAGGGAAAAAATCACTTTTTCACTCCTCAAGGCCATTCGCCATGTTAAAGACTAGTGGGATACTTACTCTGAGCAAAGGTCCATAGAGGAATATGCAATTTTTTCCCCTACATGGGATTCCTTCAGGGATGCCATTAAAGAACAACTACACTGTTGGAAGCTACGAAGACCAGTACACCAAATGGACCACCCTACATTAAGAAAGGGACCAAACATTACCAGATTTCACCAATATTTTCCATACCCTACGCACCAAGTTGGGTATCAAAGACTTTGAGCATCATCTGGTGCTCAAATACCGCAGTTTTTTTCATAGATACATTCAAATAGAAATGGAGTTTCTAGACATCGCCTCATTGGGCACGGCTTATAGATACGCTATCAAGATCGATCAAAAGTTTAAGCAGAAAAGGTGAGAGTTTGGATTTGCAAACCCCTCACAGCCAAAGCAGGGAAAAGGCAGCCCCAACCTACACAACAAGGGACCAAGTTGAGATGGTCACCCTTAGGACAACCAGTCTAAGCCGTAACACAAGAAGGGAAATGAGAAGACGAATAAGGACATGGGGAAATGGTGTGAGTACCATAAAATCCCTTGGCACAACACCGAAGAATGTCACTCTAATTAGTCCCTCATGGATGAAATGAAGGCTTCCGAGTCAGAGGCTGATTCTGATTTTGAATCAAATCTTGAAGGAGGGAAGAAGATTATTGATGTTGAACCTAGTGCCATTGTAGCTACCACCAAAGTCCGACCAAGTGAACCATAAGAACCAGAGGAAGGAGAATGCCTCTTTCACTCATAGATGTGGGTAAAGGGGGCTCCACTTCATTTCATTGTCGATAGAGGGAGTCAGAAGAACCTCATTTCAGAAGATATCATCAAGCAGATGGACCTGCCAATGACGCCGCACCCACAACCCTACACCATTGATTGGATTCTCCAAGGAAGAGATATCGATGTCAGCCAACAATGTTGTCTTCCCTACAACATCAAGCCTTTCAAAGATGAGGTGTTGTGTGATATTTATCCCCTTGAAGTTTGTGATGTTATTTTAGGACAACCATATTTGAAGGGTCATGTTGCATACGAGTCTAGACCCTGCAGTGTTATAATTACTTTGGGTAGACAATTGTACATGATACCAGAGGTAGAATCACCTACTGCTATTTATTTAATCTTTGTTAAGCAATGCAGTAGGGTAATCTCACAGACCGGGAAGTTCATCTTCTTTGTTATCCGTGCTCACATTAAGAAGAAGGTCTTTGCCACATCTGTGGCCTCTACACAGAGCCTCTCTTTGCAGTAGAAGCAAGGGGATGGGATTGTGGAATAATACCAATACATATTCTCCTCACCTACAGGGGTACCGACACACTGCCAAGTCAAGCATCCAATTGATCTGACCCCTGACGCACCTCTACCTAATGGACCAGTTTGTCATTGCTCGCAGATGGAAAATGATGAAATCAGGGGATAGATCCAAGGGTTTCTTCAAAAGGGGCACATCAGACCCATCTCCTCCCCTTGTGAAAGCCCAATTGTACTGGTGCAGAATAAGGATGGGATGTGGCAACTCTGCATTGATTACAGAGCCTTAAATAAAACCACAGTCAGGAACCGATACCCCATTCCCAATATTGATGACCTTCTTGACCAACTCAAGGGGGCAAAGTTATTCAATAAGATTGACTTAAAGTATGGCTACCAATAGGTTCCCATCGAACCAACCGATGTATGAAAGACAACCTTCAAATCTAAAGAAGGTCTCTTCGAATGGCTAGTCATGCCCTTTGGCTTAACAAATGCACCATCTATTTTCATGAGGTTGATGGATGATGTATTGAGACCCTTCACCAACTCCTTTATGGTGGTATATTTGGATGACATACTCATATTCAACAGAATGTGGGTGGAGCACATGCGACATATTCATCAAGTTTTGAGCACTCTGCGGCAGCATAAGCTATATGCCAACTTGGAAAAGTTATCTTTTGAAAAGAACAGGGTCCAATACTTGGGATACATTGTTGATGAGCATGGGGTACATGTTGATCCAGATAAGATCCAATTCATCTATGATTGGCCATCCTCGACCACACTGACCGAGCTTCAGAGCTTCTTGGGACTAGCCAACTTCTACTAACGGTTTGTGTTGGGATTCTCCCATATTGTCTGGGCCCTCAACCAAGTGACCAAGGGAAGTGGTAGGGAAAATTTTGTGTGGGGGAAGGAGCAAGAACAAGAATTCGATGATCTGAAGCATCGCTTGTGATTAGCTCCAGTACTCTCCTTTTCGATCTATAACAACTGTTCGAGATTGAGACTGATGCATTTGACTATGTACTTATGGGCGCATTTCTCATTCAGCACAGGCATCTGGTGGCATACCATAGTGAGACACTCTCCGATACTGTACGAAAATAGCCCACTTATGAAAAGGAAATGTATTCCATTGTACACGCCTATTGTCAATGGAAACATTACATTCTAGGAAAAGAGACGATCATACACATTGATCACAAGCCTCTACAGTTCATACAAACACAGGGGAAATTGTAGAACAATCACCATCATAAGTGGTCCACCTACATGCAACAATTACATCTCAACAAAAAGTATAAGACATGTATCTCCAATTGTGTTGCTGACTTCCTTAGTGGGCTTCCTATGGCTGCACTCACCATTGTGCTCCATTCCTTTGGACATGAATCATTTGAGTGGCCCCAACTTTATCAGCAAAATCCATACTTCACCACCACCTATCAGCTCTTGGGTACAGGTGCAAATGTCACTGATTTTCACATTCAGGACATAATCTTATGTTGCTTGGTCCATCTATGTGTTCCTACAAGAAATCGTGCAAAGATGATTTGGGAAGCCCACTGCAGCCGGGTGGTAGGACATTTTGGCATGGAGAAAAATGTGGCTGCCCTTCATAAACATTTTTATTGGCCAAAACTTTGACAGGACGTGAGCAAGTATATCAGATCTTGCACTGCCCGTGCCATTGCCAAGCCATCCATCAAGAAGCATGTTAAGCCCTAATATTGGCTCATTACCCCTTAATTGGGGAATATTACATTAGGAATGTTATTTTATTTATGTCGGATTTATTCCATTAGTTGTAATTATACCTCCTAGTCTCCTATATATACCAAGGAGACATTTTCATTTGGAATCATTTTGTACTTGAACATTTATGTGGGGTAAAAGGAGGTTTCCCCCTCGAAGAGGCTTATTATCTGAAATTCTCTCTTTTTCAAGGCGTTGAGTACTTATTATGATATTTTTTTATGCTATATTGATATTTGGTTCTTAACATATGGTATCAGAGCTTAAGGTCTTGGGGTTTCGCTGCTACATCTGAGACACCGTGGAATTTTTGCTATAATTTTTTTTCTACAATGATTCAGAAGGAATGGATTAGAGGATATTTCTTAGACGGATCAAGGTACGTTGGGTTAAAATTTCAGCTCCTGAGGCATTATACTTTCGGAGATACAACCTTTGTAACATAGGGTTTTGGAATCATCCTGAATTGAGTCATTGCGAAATTTTCTCTATAAATTTTTTTATGTAATGTTTCAGACCCTGAACTCTAGAGGCTATTCTCAAAAATTAGTAAGGTATCTTTGGTATCATCTGAAGCTTCTGCGTCATCTTAAATTTTTATATACACCCTGTGGAAGATAGGGTATCTGACTAGTCCTATTGACTAGTCTCAAGCATGTGTTCTGGGTAAAACAATCATAAATTATTCCTAGAGTATCCAAATTGAGTGATATCAATTGCATTGGATAGTGGACAGACCGTAGTAGTTTTGGTACGAGTTTCAGAATTTTATATCAATTATTTTGTGTGGGGAACGCTATACAAGTGAGATCTCCGGGAAAGGCCAAAAATCAGCAAGTTGTGGGGAAGTTACCATAAATTCCACTTGGAACATCCTATTGTTATTAGACCTGTGGAATTGAAGAGAAGAAATATCAGAGACCTACAAAAAATAAAAGTTCATACTCAAAAAGGCCGAAATTTTGGAGATACAATAAAAGGAAGATTGTCTAGCAGAACCACCTCAAAATCAAGGTTTAAAGTGATAATTGGCCAACATGCCACCAAAAAAGGGAAATTCTACACCAAATAAGCCTCCAGACAATCCTACTTGGACTCTTGATGAAAGTGAAGAAATGCATAGGAACATAAATGATTTACAAAAGAAGATAGTAACAAAATATGAACTACAAGAGATGATCGATTCAACAGAAGCTAAGATTGAGGCAATAAATACTAAGATAGATGCTTTAAAAGGGGAGATCATGGAAGGATTGAAAAATTTCCTAATAGAGAGGACACCTGAAAGTGAAAATGTATCCCATGAAATTCATGATGAGGACACAAGGAAGGTGAATCAAGAATGGAGAAACTCCAACTTTGGGTT
>ML782672.1:996148-1044785 GCA_009831015.1 Picea engelmannii
TAGGAGGGCACTCGAGATTTTTGAAAACCTACCATAGAGTCAAGAAGGATTTTTTTTGGGATGGCCTTAAAACTGATGTTCAAAGGTTTTTGGAAGAATGTTTGGTTTTCCAACAAAATAAGGTGGAAACAATTAAGACCCCAGGTCTTTTACAACCATTAGCCATCCCAAGTCAACACTGGAAGGAGGTTTCCATGGATTTCATCACAGGGTTACTGAAGTTTGAAGGAAAGAGTATCATCATGGTGATTGTTGATAGACTGACCAAGTACACACACTTTTGTGCACTCTCTCATCCCTTCAAAGATAGTACAGTTTCCACCACATTCATGGAGACAGTTCAAAAGCTACATGGCATCCCAAAGATTATTGTAAGTGACAGATATCCCATCTTCACTGGACATTTTTGGACAGAATTATTTTCTTTCTTGGGTACTCAATTGGCTCATAGCTCATCCTATCATCCTCAATATGATGGACAAACCGAGATAGTGAACAAATGTTTGGAAGGCTACCTTCATTTCTTTGTCTCTAATAAACAAACACAATGGTTCAAATGGTTACCCTTGGAAGAATGGTGGTATAACACTTCCTTGCATACTGCAACAAAAATGACACCACTTATGGAACTCTATGGATACCACCCTCCTTCCATCACTTCTTCTCTAAAATAAAATTATAAGGTTCAAGCAGTGGAAGATCACATCGAGCATTAACAACAAGTTCTCCAAATCTTAAAGGACAACCCAACCATGGCACAAAATCACATGAACAACAAGCAGGTCAACATTGTAGTGAAAGAAGTTTTGAAGTAGGGGATTGGGTGTTTTTAAGACTACAACCATACAAACAGATGTCCCTCAAGAAAGACAAGAAGTATAATAAATTATCACCAAAGTTCTATGGCCCTTATAAGGTGTTGCAAAAGATTGGTACTATGGCATACAAATTGGAGTTGCATGCATCTTCAAGAGTACACCCAATTTTCCATGTTTCATGCTTAAATAAGGTTATAGGTGACAAAATCCCAGTTCAAACTATATTTCCAGAACTTGACGAGGAAGGAAAAATCATATTGGAGCGTGAAGCCATCACTGACACAAGAATTCGCCAGCTGAGGAATATATCCATTTTAGAGTATCTCATTAAATGGAGGAAACTACCGACTGAAGATTCCAATTGGGAAGATGAGTCTTTTATACAGAAGTATCCACAGTTACTCAAGTGTTGCAGACAACACTTGTCTCAAGGGGAGGGGTATGTTAAGCCCTAATATTGGCTCATTACCCCTTAATTGGGGCATATTACATTAGGAATGTTATTTTATTTATGTCGGCTTTATTCCATTAATTGTAATTATACCTCCTAGTCTCCTATATATACCAAGGAGACATTTTCATTTGGAATCATCTTGTACTTGAACATTTATGTGGGGTAAAAGGAGGTTTCCCCCTCGAAGAGGCTTATTATATGAAATTCTCTCTTTTTCAAGGCATTGAGTACTTATTCTAAGGTTTTTTTATGCTATATTGATATTTGGTTCTTAACAAAGAAAGGCTTATACATCCCTCTTCCTATTCCCGAGAAGCCTTGGGAATCCATCTCAATGGATTACATGTCTGGCTTTCCATCCACCAAGCAAGGAAATGACTATGTATTTGTGGTCATTGATCGATTTTCGAAGATGGTCATCCTCACAGCCTACAAGAAGAATATCACAACGGTATATACTTCCAATCTCTTCTTTGAATGAGTGTGGGTCCACTTTGGGATACCACGGACCATCATCTCCGACCAGGACAACAGGTTTGTCAACACATTTTGGTCGAGTCTCTGGTCTTTGTTGGACACCAAGCTCACAAAATCCATTGCCTTTCACCCCCAAACCGACAGCCAAACAAAGTTCATCAATCGAATGATTGTGCACATCCTGTGCATGTACAATTCTAGGCATCCACGTACATGGGACGAGAGTCTCCCCCATGTTCAACACAGTTACAACAGGGCTCTCCATAGCTCCATCGACCATAGCCCATTTCAGGTGGGTATGGGATTCCAACCCTTCAGACCCATTGATGTTTCACTTCCTCTTGCCACCGCATAGACAGACTCTTCCCATGATCATTCTGTGATCGAAAAAGACACCAGATTCATTGAGAGGATTCAACACATCCTCCAATAGGTCTAGGAGATTTTTCATAAATCCAATTCTAATTACAAGCAGCGCCATGATCAACACAGGGTACCACACCAACTTCAGGTTGGCGACAAATTCTGGTTACATTTGCAGAAGGAGCATCTCATCGGGCCCCATCGAAATCTTCACCCACTTCTCAATGGAACTTACACTATCACCAAGGCTATGGGTAACAATGATTTTGATCTCAACACTCCACCCTTCCTTGGCCTGCATCCAGTATTCAATGTGGACATCCTTTAGCCCTATTTTCCACCATTATTGGACACCTCAAAGATCGTAGAACAACTAACACCAAAAGAGATCAACCCTGACTGCATGGAATAAGCATCCACTGATAATTTAGTGGACACACAGGTCAAGGGAACTCACCAACGTAAGATCCAGCTTTATTGGGTTGTTAAGGTAGGGAAACTCATACACCAAGGAAAGTGGCTCACCTGGGGACAAATCCAACATAAGTTTACTCACCTGATGGGGGAACTCAACAAAATGGAGACCATTGCTTCCTAAGGGGGGAGGATTGATCCAGGTGCATATTGGTGGCCACCCACCTATTCCAATTGGCTCCTCTTGTCCGTTTTTGTTCAACACATTCTTATGTACTTCTTTGTAATTGTGGGTTCTACACTTTTAGGGTTGTATGAAGCCCCACACATCCTCCAGGTGGATACTGGTGGCCTCTCACCTAATCCAACTAGATTATTTTGTATGTTTTCATGTCAACACACCTTGCTATACTTCCATGGCCGTTTTGGGGCCCTAAACGTTGTTTTTTTGGCTCGCTACAGTCAAACTATATACAAAGTTAGAGCTTGATGGTGGAATGCGTATTTCCCTAAAATACCTTTCCAACAGGATATCACGCGCCTAAAACATAAGTCGTATGCAAAAGTTACGACCCTGGAAAGTTGAGGTACCAACTTACACCAACTTACCCATAGGGTCGCACATGACTTTTGGTGTTTCACCTTCTAGGGTAATGTTTTTGGATGTCTAGGGTTTTGGAATTCATGAGTAATATCAAAAAAAACTCTGGAGCCTCATTGTAATCCATTATGCTCATATGGATGCACGTAGCAACCACATCTCTTCTCAGAGATAACTACCACCATTCAAGCAAGTGTTTTAGTTCTGCAGTTTTACAGTTTCATCCTATTTCATTGTTCAATAGAATATATTGTTCACTGGATATCTATGTTATTCTTCATATCTCTATGTTTATTTTATTCATTTTGTTAATCAATTTGTTCCGCTCCTAAATCTGGATCATGTGTCTTCTTCTTTCCTTGAAAGTGCATCTACCAACATATTTTGTTTTCCTTTTTTATAGATAATTTCAAAGTCATAACCTAGCATATTTGTAATCTATTTTTTTTCTTCTAAATATAATCATTGTTCCAAAAAGTAATTCAAACTATCATGATATGTTTTTGCCTTGAAGTATCTTCCTATTAGGTAAGAGCGTCATTTCTTAACTGCATGTAATATGGCCAACGTTTCCTTTTCATAAATGGGTTTGAATAAGTTATTTTTGTAAGCTAGCTACTTTCAAAGGCAATGGCTCTTCTTTATTGCATAAAAATTGTGCCAATGACATGTCTTGAGGCATCACATTCCACAATAAAGGTTTTTGTCAAGTCAGGTGTGACTAGGATAGGGTCATACACATAGCCTCCTTAAGATTTTCAAAATCTTTGGTTGCTTCTTAATTCCAAGAAAATACCTCATTTTTTAATAAGGTTGTTAGAGGTGCTTGTATTCGACGATAATTATTAACAAACTTGTGGTAATATCTTTTTTATCCTAATAATCCTCTAAGATTCTTCAAGGTTTTCATAATTGGTCATTCCATCATAGATTTAATTTTGTTAGGGTCAAGTTTGACACCTTCATGAGATACACTATGACCGAAATATTTTACTTCTTGAATCCCAAAGGAACACTTGGAACATGTTGCATATAGGTGTTTCTCTTACAATATTTCTAACACCATGTCAACATGTTGTACATGCTCTTCCCAACATTTTCTATAGATTAGTATATCATTAAAAATACTAACACAAATTTTCTTAATACAGGTTTGAAAATATAATTCATCAATCTTTCAAATGTTGAAAGTGCATTAGTAAGGTCAAATGGTATCACCAAAAAATCATGATGACCTTCATGTGTTCTAAAGGTTGTTTTGGGAATGTCTTCTTTCCTCATTCTAATTTTATGATATCCATAGTGGAGATCCAACTTAGTAAAAAATAATGCTCCTTTCAATTCATCAATGAAAGGAATAGGAAACTTATCTTTAATGGTCATTTTTTTGAGCTGACTAATCTGAACACATATGCTAGGAACCATCCCTTTTTGTAACCATCACCACTAGTGAAGAGAAATCACTTTGTCTAGGTTGAATGATGTCGACCTCTAACATTTTTTGAATCATCCACTCAGTCTCACTCTTTTGTGCATATAGGTACCTGTAAGGAATAATCTTAGGTGGTACACTTCTTGGTTGTAAATGAATAACATGATAATGATCTCAAGCAGGTGGAAGACCCTTAGGAATCTCTTCATATACCTTAGAATTATTTTTGATAACTTTTTGGAGATCCACTGGAATAGAAGGTCTAGATGTTTGAACATATAATGAGCACAATTGCGAAAATGCACCCTAGTGTCCCTTTTTGAGTAATTGTTTCATGTTGTTAGAGATTGTCACTTTATAGATATTCCCTTGGATACCTATGAGTTCAATTTCCTTTCCTTATAAGGAAAATATCATGGAAAGTTCATGAAAATTAAGAGCCACTATTCCCAATGATTGTAACCATTGGACCCCTAATACAACATCAACACCACCCATTTGGATTTCAATAATGGGACTATCCAATAAAGACTCCCTCATATTGAGATTAATACTATGGAACTTCCCTAAAAAATGTATGGTTCCTCTGTATATTATCATTACTTGAAACTCTGGTTTTGGAAATACAAAGCAATTGAGAAGTTTCACTAATTTGCAATTAATGAAGTTATGGGTTGTAACACCTAGTTTTAACTCCTATGAACTAGAATGTATTATGTAAATGTGAATTAGGCTGGTGAGTCAGTATGTTGAAAGGTCGATGTATCTAGAGATGTAACATATATGTATACACAAACACACACATCGTTGGCTGCAAGACAGATAAGGAGAAGAGATAAGGGGATATGATTCCATGAGAGAGGGGGCTAAAGGGGATAAGTATTTTTATTAATTTTTATTTACCCATCTTGGTTTTAATTGATAAAAGTGGCTACATGAGTTTCTTGGGGAAAGGTCATGTGGTTCTTGATTTCCAAGTAAATATATAAACCGACTTTTGGGATGTTTGGGGGTTAGTCATTCTTTCACTCATTTGTTTGGGAGCTTGTTCTTCATTCCATGGGGGCACATTCATTTGTTGCTCATAACTTTTGTTTTTATTTGATTGGGATTCCCTTCCTCATTCTCAATGATTAGTGTGCTCTTTCTCTGGGCATAGAAACAAATGGCTAGAGGAGGAGTGCCATTGCTAGATGGTTGTAGGAAATCATTGATCATTCTAGGAGGGAATGGATTCCTATGTGCATGAGATTGATGGTAGTTCTGAAAGAACTATCCACAACTGAGAATCCTTGGAGTTCTAGCATGGAGATTTCCTTACCAGTAGCACTTGATCCCTAGAGAGAAATGGAACAACATGAGGGAATGCATGGCAGATAAAGGGGTTCATTTCTTTGGGTCGTGTAGGCTGAAGGGGAAGAGAACTCAAAATTATGATTATTTTTTGGTTGGGGAAATGTAAGAGCCTATTAGCTAACTGTTGTTTGTAGAGTCAGCCTAGGACCTGTCCTTGTGAATTCATATCCCTAGCTTGGGGGCGACATTTCTATTGAGAATGAATAAACAACAATTTCTATGGTTGGGAGGAACGTCCTTGGTATGCAGCCAGTTGGTGATTGATTTTGTTTAAGATAAGTGTTGGTTATTATTGTGCATGGCATGTTGTTCATTTCTTTTATTTTCTAGCATGAATCTTGATTATTGCATGTGTGTATTTCATGCTTCTTTATTAATTATTTGTTATCATAATTTCAAATCAGTTCTTGAAGTGTGTTCTTGAGGTAGTATGGCTCAACATGTTGGTGGTTGGGTATGTTACAGAGTGGTATCAGAGCTTCTATTTTAAACACCAGACTAGTATGGGCTAGGATGAGTGAAAATTTGAGAAATTCGTTGTCGCAAACTTCGGTTTGAGCGAATTTGGGGAAAAATGGAAAAATTAGAGAGAAATTCCCCAAATTCATGAGAAGATTCAAGTTTTAAATAACTTGTATTTGTCTAATGTTTTTAATGGAATCGCTCAGTTGAGTTGCAGATATGAATTCGACCTGTAAGGTCAACTTTCAAGTTTTAATGGCTGCAACAACACTGGGAAGAGTTTAACGAATCGACGACTGAGATCGTGTTTGATCTTGAGATCAAAGGATGTGATTCATTGTGATAAATTTAAAAATTTCTAATGTTTTCTAAGTTTGGAAAAGTTACCAAATCAATGTCTGAGATTCATTTTGGTTGTTTGGAAAATGAGGAAGATCGACGATCCATATTTGTTTTCATTCGTTTTGAAGTTGAAGCGGATCAATGACCAAGATTCATTTTTGGTAGTTGGGAAAAGGAGATAGATCAACAGTCTAGATTCATTTTATATTTTGGGAGGTTGGAGTTGATAGATGGTCTAGATTCATCAAAAGTTGGTCAAAAACATTTCTAAGTGTTGGAGTTGGCCAAGAGAATTCACCAACGAATAATCATTGGGTCAGCTAGATTGGAAAATTGTTTGGTCGCCAATGGGAATCTTTAATGGTCGATGGTTCGATGGTCAAGTATTGGTTTATTCAGTGAGGTGTTTGGGTCATCCAATGGAAATGGTCGATGGGTCGATGGTTGAGTGTCGGTTGATTCGACGAGGTGTTCAAGTAGTCCAAGGGAAAGCGTTGATGGTCAATGGTTGAGTGTCAATTGATTCGGTAAAGTGTTTAGATCAAGAAAGATAAGTTGTCGATGGTTGATCAGTCGACAGTCATGTGTCAGCCGAATTAGTGAGGTGTTCGGGTTGTCTAATGGAAATGGTCGACAACCAATGAAAGAAAGAGGGTGGTGACATGTCATACCATGTCAACATCCACATGTCGTATCATGTCACGCTAGCTAGAATTCCATGTTAGAGTCTATGTGTCATGCCACATCAACATCCATGTGTCATGCCACGTCAATAGTTGCCACATCATCCAATAGAAGCAGTAAATGGTCGAGTCAGACAAATTAGAGGAGTGTTTTGCATTAGTCAACATGAATGGACAATACTCAGGTCAGACAAAATGGAGAGAGTGTTTCATCCGCCAATGGGAATCACTGATGACTGATGACTGACAGTTAGTTCGATCGGTTATGTGTTGTAATCGTTTTTTAGGTGTAATTTCCCCCGACCCATTTGAGGAACATTACGATGAAAAATACTCTTACAAATTAAATTTTTTTCTATCTAAATAATTCATGTGGCTTCCAGCTACAAATTACAACTAGATTTAACTATTGTTTGATATCATTAAATTGATGCATCTACTTCATAATAAAATGGACACGAATGTAGCTTAATAATTCAACACAACAATATATAAATCATTCTCAAATACACAAAGTTCATGCACAATAGTTTAACTCGTAAAAAAAATACATAAATAGATAAAAAACTTATCTTTTATATTCAGTTGTGCAACCAACTGCTTAGGACAGACGTTCCACCCAACCATAGACTGATTGTTCCAAATCTCAATAGCTAGTCACCCTCGAGCTGAGGCTAGTAATCTAGAAAACAGGGTGGTCTCTCACTGTCCACTCATAGCTCATAAAACTCACAAACCACTGGTATTCTCCTACAATTATCCTAATTTTCCACCAACTCTCTTCCTCTCGACCTACCCAACCCAAGGTATGTACCCCTTCATTGATCTCAATCTCTCAATCATTGCATTCATTTATCAAGGTCTCTCTAGCATAGGTAACCATGAATCTCTCAACTAGGAACTCCAGGAAACTTTCTGCTAGGAAAAAATACTAGGAACAACAACAAACACTTGTTATTACATTGCAACTCACTCAAGAGTTCACTCTTCAGTCCTGAAAACCTAGCTCTTCAATCTTCATCTCCAAAATTCTCCAAATACGCTCCAGCATGCTCTAGAATTTTCCCTCCATGGCTACACTAGATCCAAGCTCTCTTCCTTTCTCTCTACTTGCTCCTCATGCACTAAAACCGATTGTGTAAGATTGTTGTAGCTACCCATATAAATTTCCTCTTCTTGGATTTCCTTTCCTAACTCACACAACTCCCCAATCTGATTGTACTCAGCCCCATGTACCCAATAACCATGGGATGTGAACACTCACACCCACCCTCTTACATGTATTCAATGATTGGCTTTGGGAACACTCAATCACAAATTACAAGGTTCATATATCAATAGCGATTCTAGGAAAATGGGTTGAATTAATATACATGGGTAACTCCCCCTTGGACCCCTCTTCGCCATTATTTTATACCCTCCCCTCTCTTGTGGATTAATCTAGCCCCCATCGCTATCCATGTCCCCTTAGCACCTGGCATCACATTTTATTATTAAAACATTGAAATACAGTTCGCATATACATCTCTTTAGTCATAGCCACACATTATATCTACATTAAGCATTAATTAAACTAGGGATTATATTGGGGATGTTACATTCCCCCTCCCCTAAAATTGTGTGCCATCCTCATTGTACATTATATCGTTATACATATAGGCAAATTTTGCAATTTTACAACTCCAACAACAGTTCCATCCATAATTTCATGTTCCTATCAAATTGTTGACCCAAGGAATGTGCAATTATTTTATCAGGGGCCCCATTGTAGCTAGATAGAACTCTGAGACGTAGTTCTGGAACTCTAGCTACTCAAAATGGAGTCTTGCATTCTGTTTTCTTAAAAATTGTAAAAAACTCGTGGGTATTCCTCTTGCATGTTTTCTTCATGATCCCATGTAGCATCTTCAGGACTATAGCAGGTCCATTGAACCTTTACTATCCCTATGGCCTTATTCCTGAGAACTTTGAATTTCTGGTCTAGAGTGAGTACTATTTCCACTCAAAAATCCCCTGCGTGCTCCACCTAGATCACATTCCAATCAATTATGTGGTTAGATTCAAGCACATATTTCTTTAGTAATGATACATGAAATACAATATGTGCTCTCATGGATGCACGTAATGCTAGAACGTATGCAACTTGCCCTATCTTTTCTAATATTTCAAAAGGCCCACAATATTTTGCTACCAACTTTGGACAAATTCCTAATCTCAAGGAACTTATCTTTTCCTTCACTTTCAAAAACACATGTTCTCCCACTTTAAAATCTCTACACACTCTATTCTTTTCTGCATAACTTTTCTTCCTATTATCGACAATTTCTAAATTTGTCTTGATATTTTTCATCTGCTTTTCCATTTCCTTTAACAAATCTGGCCCAACAACTTCTCTATCTACTGGATTATCCAAACTCATTGGTGTGTAATACTTTCTGCCATAGAATGATTCAAATGGACTCATTTTTAGTGAGGCCTGATATCCATTGGTGTATAAAAATTCCACTAAGTGGATATAATATTCCCACTTTGATGGTTGATCCATCACATACAATTGAAGCATGTCCTCAATTATTCTGTTAGTCCTCTCTGTTTTTCCATCTGACTCTGGGTGATAGATTGTACTGATATTTAAATTTGTTCCAAAGCCTTTGAACACACCTTTCCAAAAATTGTTTGTAAACTTTGTATCTCTATCTAAAACTATTTTCTTAGAAACTCCATGTAACAGAGAAACTTCTTTCATGTAGATCTTTGCAATATGTGTTTCCTTGTGTATCGTCTTTACTAGAATAAAATGTGTTGGATCATTTAATTTATCCACCACCACCATGATGGAATCATGTTGCTTCATTTTTCTAGGAAGTTTTGTAATGAAATAAATTGTGACAACTTCCCACTTTCATTATGGAATGGGAAATGGCTACAACAACCCTATTGGATGCCTATGCTCAGTATTCACTTTCTGGCATTCTAGACATCTGGCTATGTAATTAGCCACTTCTTTCTTCATTCCTGGCAAAAATATTGTCTTTTTACATCTGCAATTGTATTATGATATCTTAGGTGTCTGGCATTTGGAAAGTTATTCATTTCCTTCAAAAATGCATTTTTCAACTCACTGGAATTTGACACATATACTTTTCCTTTGTACATGAGAATTCCATCTTCTTTCAGCTCATATGAATTAAATTTCTGCTAAAACTTGCATTGTTGTAATATCTCTTTTATTTTTAGATAATGTTGATCTGAATTCTTTGCTGCAACAAATTTGTCTTTCAGATATGTTCTATACATTTTGATGGTTCCAATATGCACCTCATGGTATATCCCGTTGAGCGCATTAGCCACTTGATTTTCCTTTCCCTTTATATGCTTGATTTCAAAGTCATATTCACTCAAAAATTCCATCCATCTAGTCTGTCTAGCATTTAATTTTGGTTGTTCAAATAAATGCTTCAAACCACAGTGGCCTATCCTTAGCTCAAATTTTTCCCCATAAGGTAATGCCTCCACATTTTTAATGCATGTACAATTGTTGCTAACTCTAGATCATGGGTATCATAATTCCTTTCATTCTCTTTTAATTTTTTGTACGTGTAGCATACCACATGATCCTGTTGACTCGGAACTCCATCAATCCCTTCCTTGCATGCATATGTGCAAACCACAAAATATTCATCTGAATTCGTAATCCTCAAGATTGGCATGCTTGTTAAAATTTCCTTCAGTTTTTGAAAGCTCTCTTCACACTTGGAAGTCCATTCAAACTTCACTCCCTTCTTTTGCAAAGAAGTGATTGGGCCTACAATCTTTGAGAACCCTTTTATGAATCTTCGGTAATAACCAACAAGACCCATGAATGATTTGACCTCTGCCACATTGTTTGGCATTGGCCATCCTCTAATGGCTTCTATCTTTTCAGGATCCACTGTTATTCCTTCTATTGAAATTATATTCCCTAAGTAGTGAATATTATTTTGATACAAGTTGCACTTACTTAGCTTAGCATATAATTTATGATCTCTTAAAACTTGCAACAACATTCTCAAATGTCATTCATGTTCCTCTTCTAACTTAGAATAGATGATTATATCATCTAGGAACACAATCAAAACCTTGTCCAAGTACTCCCTAAACACTCCATTCATCAGGCACATAAAAATAGTTGCGGCATTTGATAGTCCAAATGGTACTACCGTGAATTCATAATTTATATATCTTGTATTGAATGTTGTATTTCTTATGTCTTCTTCTTTTATCCTTACTTGATGATATCCTGATCTCAGGTCAATCTTGGAAAATATTCTTGCACCTTTCAAATAATCAAATAGATCATCAATCCTTGGAAAAGGATATTTGTTCTTTATGGTGACCTTATTTAACTGCTTGAAATAAATCCACAGTCTTAACGTTCCATATTTCTTATTTACAAACAACACAGGGGCTCCCCAAGGTGACACACTTGGGCATATATAACCCTTCTTCGATATCTCTTTAAGCTGCATATGAAAATCCTTCAACTCTGGTGTGCCCATTCTATATGGTGTTTTGGACACTAGGGTAGCTCCTGACACAAAATCAATAGAGAAATCAATGTCTCTCTTTGGTGGAAATCATAGGATTTCTCTAAAAACATCTTCAAAATCCCTTAATATCGATGGTATTCAACGCTTTCCAATTTATCTTTGGCTACCTCTTCCATATGGGCTACAAAATTCCGACATCCCTTCTTGAAACTCTTTTTCAACTGCATAGTTGAAATTTCTCTAACAATTGTAGATCTTGGAATTCCTTGAACCTTACCTTGTTTCCCATCCTCATCAAGACATGTGATTGTCTTGTTGTAACAGTCTAGGACAACATGATGTTTTTCCAACCAATGTATTCAAATTAGACAATCATATGAACCCAATGGTATGATGTTTACATCTACCTTTGTACTGAGCCCATTCTTGTCTATTAGACAATATTTAACCAACTCATTGATATTTCTCTTAGCTCCTATGGCTAATTGAACTAACCAAGATTTATTATTCTTACTCATTTGCAAGTGAAATATTTTAATAATGTTAGAGTTTATGTAACTATGGATAGTTCCGGAATTAATTAAAATTGATATGGGTTGGTTATCAATCTTACCTTCCACTTCAATCATGGGAGATTGATACTTTTCTTTCTTGTTGATCCAGATTTATGAGAGGAATGAAATAAAACCACATACTATAATATTAACACAGAGACACAGTGAAAAATAATAGATATACAATAAAACTTGACTTCTATTAAATAAGAAATATGTTGAAAACTATAAAATGCAGACTGAAAACAAGCTTGCTAGAATGGTGGCAGCTTATCTCTTAGCAGAGATGTCACGGATATTCTCATTCGCAAGAAGATGAGTGCAATGAGGATTTGAAGTCATTTTTACAATAATCATGAATTCCAAAAACCTAGACATCCAAAAACATAACCCTAGGAGATGAAGCACCAAATGTCATGTGGGCCCTGTCGGGGTAAGTTAGTACATCAACTTCCTGGGGTCGTAACTTTTGCATATGATTTCTGTTTAGGGCACATGATAGTGCGTTGGAAAGGTATTGACAATGATATTCATTTACAGGAATCAAACTGGTCCAGGAAGTTTGGGACCTGAAAATGGCCCTGAAAGTTTGGGACCTGAAAAACTGCTAAAAATAGTAAGTTGCCAAAAAACTGTTTTGAGCCAGTTGGAAAACGTGGGTGGCCATTGATATCCTCTTGAATCAATCCTCACTCTTAGGA
Organism: Picea engelmannii; assembly: GCA_009831015.1. NCBI lineage: Eukaryota > Viridiplantae > Streptophyta > Pinopsida > Pinales > Pinaceae > Picea > Picea engelmannii. The sequence continues at coordinate 1,009,335 of ML782672.1, forward strand.
ATTAATGATATCCATTTCATTTAGTTCCCCCATCATATGAGGAAATGTTTGTTGAATTTGGCCCCAGGTGAGCCACCTGCATTGGTGTAGGAGCTGACTTTCTTTGACAACTCGATAGAGTTGGATCCTCTATTGGTGAGTTCCCTTGACCTGTGTGTCAACGATATGATCATTGGATGCATGTTCCCTGCAGTTAGGGTTGATCTTTTTTGGTTTCAATTGTTCTTCTATCTCTGAGGTGTCCAATAATGGTGGAAAATAACGCCGAATGAGGTCCACATTGAACACTGGGTGCAAGCCAAGGAGGGCGGGAAGGTTGAGCTGAAAAACAATGTCACCCACAACCTTGGTGATGGTTTAAGGTCCATAATGGAGTGGAAGAATATTTTGATGAGGCCCTATAAGTATTTATTTCTGCAAGTGCAACCAAACCTTGTCTCTCACCTAAAATTGGTGTGGCACCTGGTGTTGATCATGGCATCGCTTGTACTTGGCATTGGACTTTTGTAAAATATCATGAACCTGTTGGAGGATGTGTTGGATCCTCTCAATGAACCAGGTGGATTTTTCAGATTCAGTTGGAGCATGCGAAGAGTCTGCTTTGGTTGATGCAAGGGGTAGTTCAAAATCCATGGGACCCAATGGTTGGAATCCCAACCCCACCTGAAAGGGGTTGTGGCGAGTTGAGCTATGTATGGCTCTATTGTAGCTGTGTTGAACATAGGGAAGAATATCATCCTAGGTGCAGGGGTGCTTGGAATTTTACATGCACAATATGCACACGATCATCAGGTTGACGACCTCGGTTTGGCCATCCATCTAGGGATGGAAAGAATTGGAATTGGTGAGCTTGGTGTCCAACAGTGACCATAGTCTCGACCAAAATGTGTTGAGGAACCGACTATCACAATCTGAGATAATGGTTTGTGGGACCCCAAAGTGTACCCATGCTTGTTCAAATAAGATCTTGGTAGTGGCCTTCACTTTGATTCTCTTCTTGTAGGCAGGAAAAATCTCCATCTTGGACAAGCGATCAACAAGCACAAAACACAGTCATTTGCCTGTTTGGTGGACGAAAGGGCCAACATATAGTCCATTGAGATGGATTCACAGGGCCTGTCAAGAGTAGACATAGGAGTGTACATTCCTTGTTTCTTAGTGGTTGGTTTGGAAATAGCGCAGGAAATGCAGGACCAAATATACTTGCTGACATCCTGTCGTAGTTTCGACTAGTAAAAATATTGTTGCAACACTGCCACTGTCTTTTCCATGATGAAGTGTCCTGCCACCCGACTGTAGTGAGTTCCTAATTCAGCTTCGATCGCTCACTTGATGGAAAATAGAGATGGCCCAAATGGCACAGTAGCCAGTCCTGAAGATGAAAATTAGGGGCAGTTGTGTTTGCTCCCAACATCTGGTAGGTGTTGGAGAAGTCAGGATCTGTCTCATAGAGGTGGGGCCGTCTAGAGGTCTCATGGCCACAAGAGTCTATCACCATGGTGAGTGTCCTGACTAGAGGTCGACTGAGGAAATCAACAACTCGGTTGGTACTTCCTTTTTTATACTTGATGTTGAGATGGAACTGCTACAAATATGTGGACCACTTATGATGGTGGTCATTTTTCAATTTTCCTTGTGTCTGCATGAACTAAATTTTTTTATGATCAATTTGGATGAATGTCTCCTTCCTTAGAATGTAATGCTTCCACTAGTGGAAGGCTTGCACAATGGAGTACATTTCTTTGTCATAATTAGGGTACTTACGGACAACATATGATAGTGCATCACTATTACAGGCCACAGGGTGGCCGTGCTGAGTGAGGACTGCACCCAAAACATAGTCTGAAGCATTTTTCTTAATCTCAAAGGGTTGTTGTAGGTCAGGTAATGAAAGAACTAGGGATGAGCACAAGCGCTGCTTGAGATCATCGAACTCTTTTTGTTGGAACATACCCCACACAATTTTTTCCTTACCACCACCCTTGGCTATTTAACTGAGGACCCATGAAATATGGGAGAATCTCAACATGAACCTGCGATAGAAATTGACAAGGCCTAAGAAGATCTGAATCTTAGTGAATGTGGTTGGGTCTGGCCAGTCATGGATGAATTGGATCTTGGTTGGATCAACATGCAAACCATGCGCATCAACAATGTAGCCTAGGTAATGGACCCTATCCATGTCGAAGGAGCATTTTTACAAGTTGGCATATAGCTTGTGTTGTTGTAGAGTGTGCATAACTTGCTGAATATGCTGCAAGTGTTCTGCCCAAGTCTTGATGTAGATGAGGATGTCATCCATATACACCACCACAAAATAATTAGTGAAATGTCATAAGATATCATCGATCATCCTCATGAAAGTTGTTGGGGAATTTTTCAAACCAAAGGTCATGACCAACCATTCAAAAAGGCATTATTTTGACTTGAAGGAAGTTTCCAATACATATGTATTCTCTATTGGGACCTAATGGTAGCCATACTTCAAATCAATCTTACTAAAGTATTTTTCCCCATTGAGCTGATCAAGGAGATAGTAGATTCGAGGAATTGGGTACCAGTTCTTGACTGTGATTTTATTTAGGGCCCGATAATCAATGCAAAGTTGCCAAGTCTCGTATTTATTCTACACCAACACGATTAGGCTTCCACAAGGTTATGAGTTGGGTTGGATGTGTCCCTTGTAGAGAATTTATTGGATTTGTCGCTTGATCTCCTCATTTTCTAACAAAGAGTGGCGATAGACTGGCCCATTGGGTAGCGGTGCGTCGGGGGTCAGATCGATGGGATGCTTGACTTGACAGTGCAGAGGTACCCCAATAGGTGATGAGAATATGTCTTTTTATTCTTCCATGACCTTATCCACTTGCTTCTGTTGTGTGGAGAGGTCGACCACGGAGGCCATGGATGTGGTTGGAACCTTTCGCTCACTATGAGAGAAAATCACAAAGACTACAAACTTCCTAGTTTGACAAATTACCTTCCTGCATTGCTTGGAAAAGATCAAGGAAATAGCATTAGGTTGGACTACCTCGGGTATCCTGTACAATTTCCTATTCAAAGTAATAATAACACTGCAAGGCCTAGATTCATATACCACATGACGTTTCCACAAATAAGGTTGTCCCAAAAGAACATCACAAAATTCAAGGGGAGAAACATCACATAGTACCTCATATTTGAATGGCTTGATTCCATATGACAGGTGACACTATTGGCTGACACGAAGATCACTTCCTTGACGAAGCCATCTGATGGTGTAGCACTACAGGTGCAATGTTGTCGAAAGGGCTAGCCCCTTGATGACCTATTCTGAGATGAGTTTCTTCTGGATATCACTATCAATGATGCAGTGCAGTGGAGTGCCTTTCACCCACATCTGTGAATGAAAGAGTCACTCGCCTTCCTCTGGCTCATCAGGTTCACCGAGATAGATCTTGGTGGTAGAAACAGTGGAACTGGGTTCCGCATCAATGATCCATATCCCCTTTTCTAGTTCTGACTCAGAGTCAAAACCCACATATGATTCAAAGGATTTTACCTCAGCCACCAATGAATTCTTTGAGTGGCAATCAACAGTGTTATTCCAGGGGCTCTTATGGAAGTCACACCACTTCCCGGTATCTTTCTTCATCTTCCCATTGTCCTTCTTTTCTTGCGGCCTGGAATAGTTGTCCTAAGGTTGCCCATATTTTCCCTATCCTTTGTTCTACGAGTTGGTTTTTCCCTTTCCTTGCTTCTGCTATGAGGGGTTCCCAAACCCGAACTATTGCATCTTTCATTTAAGCTTCTGCTCGATTTTGATGACATATTGATAGGTCGCGCCCAAGGATGAGATGTCAAAAAACTCCATTTTTGTATGGATGTAACTATGCAAACCTCCACAGTACGTGAGCACTAGATGTTGCTCAAAATATTTGATACCCATCTTGGTGCACAAGGTATGGAAGACATCGGTGAAGTTTGGCACTGTTTGTACTCTTTCCTGCCATAGTGCGGTCCATATTGTATACAAGTCGTCATAAATTCCAACAGGGTAGTATTGTTCCTTAATATCATCCCTAAAGGAACCCCAAGTGGGTGAAACTTCAAATAATGTGGATCCCTCTATTTCCTTTTACTCACAGAAAGTCTCCCCCCAATATTTGACGTGGGGGATGGTCTTGAGGACCCTAAATGTAATCTTTTCTCTATCAGAAAAGTTGTGGACAAAAAAAAACCCTTCTACAAGGTTTAACCATTTATCTATGACGTCGCATATATTCGACCTCAAAATGTAGGAATATTAAAATTGATATGTACCTTGAAGGGGGCGATGCCTCCGCTTGAGGTGGATACATCACTTTTCGACAATCATCGAAGGATTTGTGCAAATATGTCCATCATCTCATTCCTCTGTCACTCAAGGGATTCCTCGAGCAACATTTTGAAAGGATCTCTTGTCTCATTGTATTTATTTTTTCCCACCATGGATGGTTTCTTGGGTGTCCGAGAGTAGTTGTCCTCAAGAGAAGCAAGCTCGAGACCCAACTCTCTATACCTTGATCGCGTCAGGGACATGCATTAAAAAATGACAAGGATTAGACCACTATGATACCATTGATCTGGATTTATGAGTGGAACGAAATGAAACCATAGATTTATAATATTAACACAGAGACATAGTGAACAATAACAAATATACAGTTGTTGACGCTTAAAAATGCAACGATGAATAAAATGCTCGCAAATGGTTGCCAAACTCTATTAATTATTTATATTAATAATAAACTGGTAGGTGGGACCCCCTTGTAGAGTTGTGGAGCTATGATGGATATGTTGCGCTTATATTTTGTTTGCTATTGTGATGGTACCAACACAGTCTTCTACAATTCGATGTTTAGAATCATGGTTAAATGTTATGGTGACATAAGATGATTGGTTGATTAATGCATGGTGATGATAGCTTTGATGACCACTCTCAGATTATTTTAAGGCTTCCCTATGGATGAAAATATTATTATAAGTTTGGTTTTGATATTGCAATTAAATATGACATCAATTGGTTTAATATGATCTTGATAAAAGGGACAATATTGGGGCTCTTTTAAATTAAAGGACTATATACAAACTCTAATGTGGTATTATTGTGACAAAGAAGGGTGTACAAACCCTTGCTTCTATAGCTAAGTGCCTTGTTGAATGTTATATGTTGAATGCACATGGGGTAACGTTATAACACATGGTTATTTTTAAAAAGAGTTTGATATTATTAAAGGTGGTGCACTATGCAATGGGATATGGAAACGAATATATGGTTGATTAAATGCTTAGTGCTATGGTGAATTGGCTGGATCGTACGTTGAATTGAATGAGGTTGGGGAAGGAAGCGATGTGCATTTATTGCACGCCACTCAAACACTTCTCAAACCCTGTCACCCTAGTCATACTTGCATTTTTTTTTTGGCTCTGGTGGCTGTTGATGCTCTACATTGCTCAGTCTTGAAGGAGGCATACTTTCTAGCTTCTTCCTCACACAGGATTTTCTAGGTATGGGTTTCTTACTCTTCTATCCATGATGGTTTCATTGCCCTTTGAATCAAATTTTGGCTCAGGATTGTTCACGGTCTGTGTGTTTCTTAAGCTATTGTTGGATATTTGAATTGTGTATTAGTGTTGTGTCCATGGTTTCTTCTGGTGATTATTCTAGATTGTTGGCATTTTAAACAAAAAGAATGGTTATGCTCTCCTTGCTGTGTGTAATCTTTGCATGGGTTTATGAATAAAATAATAGAGAAGCATTCTTTCTCGGCTTGGGTTTTGGGTCTGGTTCTCTATGGAAATTTATTATTACGTTTGACAAGCTCTGAGATTTGCACATGGGTGTTACAACCAGTCTCTTTGTTTAATATTTTCCACTCCATTTTTGACTCTGTGGTTGATATTTTTCAGTACTCTAGGTTGCAATGTGAACTGTTGAAAGTTTAAATTTTTTATTGCCTTGACTTGGCAAAGCCCTGAGATGTTAGCTATCATTATGTTTCCCTCAATGACAATGTTTTCTAGAAAACATTGCATAGTTGGGTTTAACATCACCCAGAAAGTTTAATGGAAGAATTATATATGCTTTTGGTTGGGCATGGGGTTGTGTTGGACACTCACATTGCAGTGTTGTTAAGAGTTTGTTTATTTTCATTCCCTGTTAAAGGTGGATGACTGTCATTTGGTAACCCTCACAGTCGAGATTATGGTTACTTGTTATATGTCTGTGGTAAATTTTAAAAGGCACAAGTTGTTTGCGTTTCGAGGATTTAGTTCTCTAATTGAGCCATTTGTTCTTACTCTCCATTTTCTATGTTTAAACCCTAAATATGATCTTGATATCATTTTAATCCAGTCAAGGGTAAAAAATACACTTGTGTGTGCTTGGTCGATTGAGCACGAATTGGTTCTTTCCTTCGTTTAGCAATTTTTGAAGAGGTCTGTACATGCTGATTTATGTGAAGCGTGGACTCAGAGTTACATGTTATTTGTTGAATGTTATTCGAATCAATTCTAATGTTGATTATATTTAAAGGATACCTGTGTGTGAAAGGAATGGGGTCTGATTAAGAGTTTTAATGCCCAGTTGATTATGTTTAACGGTGTTTGAATAATGGACAAATGGTGGTAAATACTATGCATATTCTTATTTGATTTTAAAGAATAAATATTGGATATAAATGGCTAGAATCACTATGTGTTTTCTATTGGTTTTAAAAGAAAAAGAGATTTAGCATTGGAGTTATAGATGGTCTTGGCTCAAAGGGTTATTATGTTCATCATATCGATTGCAATGTTGTTGATAGGGTTGCTATATAAATATTATATAGATACAAAGGCTACTGTAATTGAGTATTTATGGGCATATGAATTGCTTTTTTCGAAATCCAACAAACAATTTGTAAAGGAAGTGACAATTTACATGGTGTTTTGAAAAGTGAATACTGATTGAATTGTGGAGGTCTAAACAAAGATATGCTCGATTGTTTGATTTGATTTATTTTTATATGAACAATATCCATATTATATTACTGTCATGCTACCATTTTTCGCTCATTATATCCCCCTCATAATCCCAATATCATTTTGGCATCCCTGTTCTGTAAAATAAATTAAAAAGGTATGTGCAACACTGACAAAAGGGATGACACAACAATGGTTGGAAACTAATATTTTGGTATATTTTACACAGTTAAATCATTTAATTAATTGTTGAGAAGTATTCGTGTAATTATCCCCTCTCATTATACCACCTTTCACTCATTACACTCCCTCCATATGTCCCATGAACCCTATCACCCCCTACTCACTTGGCGATTATTAAATGGTTTATTATGGAAGGATTTGCATGTATCTCATGTCAATTTCTGAGCTAATTATTGATTCATGCAAGCAGAATGTCATGTATGGTTTATTAAGGGCTTAGTTACTGACGAATTGCTACTATAGGATGATTTTCTTCAGTAAGGGAAGCCATGGAAGAAATAATAGAGGAAGCGAAATCTGGAACAAAGGGCCTAGAAGGCCTAGATTCTCCATTCATTTTGATGTTGATCCATAGGAATTGAACCAATTGTTCCAAGATGGGTTCTTTAACTAGATCGGTCAAGGAATAGTACAACCTCAACCAGAGAGACCTCCCTTCTAGCCTCAAAACATCCTTGGTATTCATGTGCCTCCTCATGTGTCCATGCAACTAGAAGTCCTTGCAAATGATGGATGGCAAGAGATTGTCAATCCAACTGTCTCTCACCATCGTGGTTGGCCCAATTTGTCATTACCTCCTCCACCACATGTAAATCCTAATGTTCATATTTCCATTGTGAATTCACTTGTTCAATCCTCACATGCTAGTAAAATGATTAAAACTGATGTAGCCCCTGTGCAAGATAAAGGCAACGTTGTTGCCTCCCCTTCCTATCCCTTAAATGACTCCTCAAAATCTATATCCTCCCACATGCATTTGAAGGATGATTGTTCTCATGTTATTAGTGAAATACAACCTCAAGGTTAAAATCAACCACATGCTAATTCCGGGAAATCAAAGGTGGACAACAATGATAAAAGAAAAATTGCCTCTCAGAGTGGCAATTATGGCTTTTAATTTCTATGTTTTTATGATTGAGTTGATGAAGACAGTGGTATGCAGAAAGTTTAGACATAAATCTCTTTTTGGGATAAACTAGATGATCTGGGTGGATATCGGTGGCTACCCACCTTTTCCAACTTGCTCAAAACAATTTTCTGGCAATTTTGGCAATTTACTATTTTTAGTAGTTTTTAACTTCTGGGGCCATTTTGAGGGCCTAAATGAAGGTTTTTTGGGATCGAGTTTCTCAGTGATAGCCAAAGGATTTGATTGAGACCCCAAAATGAAACTCCTCGATGATACCTTTCAACGATTTATTGTGCACCCCAAATGAAGATTGTATGCCAAAGTTACGCCCCCGGGAAGTTGATACACCAAACTACCCAAAACGGGGTCCACAAAACTGTTGGCTTTTCATCTTCTGGGGTTAGGGTTTTGGATTCTCTTTATGATAAAAAGGCCTTTGGAGCCTCATTTAAAAAAAATTATCTTCTTGTAAATGTGAGTATCCATCACATCTCTTCTCATAGATAAGCTGCCACCATTCTAGCGAGTCTTTCACTTTGTATTTTTACAGTCTTTGTACATTTTCTCTCATTAATAGAAAATTGTGTATTATTGTATCTTTGTGTTTATGGTTGCATCTAGGATACATTTATGTTATATTATTGGATATATGAGATATATTTGTACATTTATTTATTATATATCTGCTCTCATTTCATGCCGAAAATAATCTGGATCACTGGATTATGTGGATATTTATATATTTTTTGATATGATTGACATTATTTATGATATTTAAATATTCAATTTTGAAGGTATCTAAGGGAGTTACAAGGGTGACATGTGTTGAAATGATTATCCATTTGTGTTTTATTTTATAATTTGAAAAGAATAAAAGAAGATAGTCACAAGGGGTCCCACCTACCTAGTTATTATTAATTAAAGACCCTTAACTATTATTATTATTATTATTTCTCTTAAACTAAATTAATTAAGTCAAACTAACTTAACTAAAGAAAGTAGTTGAACTACTTCAACTTATTTGGAAGGCATAAAATTTAAATGAGAAGAATAAACAATGAGATAATAGAAGGAGAAAGCAAGACTAAGGTTTATCTTTTTTGATTTCATGAGATAGTTCAGTTTTCATTCATTTTTGAGTTTATTCAAAGCCTAATTCTCTTTTTGACAACAAGGTCCTATTGTAGACAACAAGGTTCAAAACTGAACCAAATCATTCAGATGCTTGTTTTAGAGGTGTTGATCCATCCTTGATAGTCTGTGTATACTTGTATGTTTATGGATTAAGTTTCATAGCTGATAAAGGATATTTTGCAGAGTCAAATTGGCAGTAGTCTGTGGCAAGCTGATCTAGATTATAAATTTCAGTTTTTTCTTCTTGTCAGAGTCCTTTTGTATGGTGTTCATTGGGGATCTGTAAATTAGACTTTGGTCCATGCCCTCACAGGGGTTTTGTAAAGAGAAAAACACTTTTGATATCTCTGAATGAAATAAAGAAGATTGCTATTCTGTCTCATTTGTGTATATTTGTGACTTGGTTACTTTTGATTTTTGATCTCCATATTTACTTTTTGTAATCTGTATATTTTTTAGAAACTTATATAAAAAAATTATGTTATTTTGCAACATTATTTTCATTAATAAATCAACCTAAACCCTTGTAATTAAAACCTGTGGATTGGAAAAATATTTTTGAGGCTATAAAATATAGGGTGACATTCTCGATTATCTTGTCCTACCCAGGCAGGATTCAAAAATGATTGAGTAAGATAATTCATATCTTTTCCTCAACATTTATTTGGTGACCATACTGGGGAGATCTTCCATATCTCTATGGTGGTTTGTATTCGTGATTATCATTGAATATTTATGTTTTTGATTCTTTGATTGTTTTCTTTTCTTCATGACAGTACATGTTACAAGGCAACCCAATATTGAGCTCAGTCTTAAAGACCAGACCAATGTTGCTTTAACTTTATTCAATACCATTTTAGAAACTGCTAATGCCCAGGCTGAGCTTGAACGCTCGTGGGTAGTAATTGAACAAGACATAAGTGTTCGAGAATGCTGGGAAGACAGGAAAAGGCAGCCTAGGAATCATTTATAGATTTCTTTTTCCTAAGGTTTTGATCTTCTTTTTATGTCCTTAAACCCTCGCATATCTAGGAGAAGAAGAGATTTATCTCCTGAAATAACTCCTATCCCTGAAATTGGAAGAAGAAACGTTGTTTTGTCAACCCAACAAGGTACTCTAAGGAGAACTTTGTCTGATTCAACTAGTTCGTCTTTATCTCCCTTACCCATCATTCACAAAATGGCATCTGTGGGTGGTTCTGGTGGCACTGGAAGTGCTTATTCATCTCAAAATTTATGCTTGTTAGTGATTGGTAGCTTGTATATCCATCAAGTCGCTTTCCAATCTACTACCACCCCCACCAAGTTCATAAATAAGTATGGACTTTTTCAATTCAAAGAGGATGCTAGTACTATCCCATGGCATGTATCCTCTCCTCTGAAACTAGCACCTACTACTTGTCCACTTCCAAAATTCAAAGAGCATCTCCCTAGGTTTTTAGGAAATAACACAGTCACTATGAACGAGCACTTGGTGGCATTTTATAATGCTTGTCACAATATAGGAGCTAATGAAAATGATACTTGTATGTGCTTATTTGTTAACTCCCTTGAAGGGAAAGCAACAGAATATTTCTTTGATCTCCCTCTCAATATTCTTTCCACTTGGGAAGAGTTAGTTTACTGGTTCAAATCTAATTATGGGCAGTCTAAAATCCTAGCTGAAAAATAATGGGAGTACAATAATATTGCATACAAAGACAGTGAGACTATCAAGTCTTTCAACCTACGTTCCACCAAGTTATATAGTCAAATTCCTGAACTTATTTTCCCTCAAAACCAAGCCACTTTTATGCATTACTATAATGATCTACCTTCCCCTTATCGTCATAGGCTTGAAGAAAAATCTATTGACAATATTTGTTCCGCTATGCATACTTGTCTAGAGTATGAACAACAACTTGAAAGAATAGGTCTTCCCAAAGGAGACTCAATTAAACAAATGGACATGTCTTCCCTCTTACAGCTTGTACAGAATATGAATAACCGAATGATAGTGTATGAGTGAAAGGGAAATGTCCCTTCACTTTCTCTTGGGGCCTCATCTTCTTCTTCACCATCTTTTAGGAATCCCAATGAAAACAACTTTCAGCCTAAAGCCACCATGCCTCGAAGTTGGTGTAACTTTTGTGAGGAACGTCATGAGGAAAGTACTTGTGAGGTAAAGAAGAGTGCGAGCGATAAAATCTTTGGAAAAAGGCCTGAAACTGCTATTGTTGTTATAGATTTCGCAGAACCAGAGGATGTCATGATCATAAACACTAGGAATAAATCCTATGCTTCAAAAGGAAAATATGATCCCCCTTGTACTTCTTCAATCCCAAGCTCATATTCACCAGTTGTTGTTCAACAAGCTACCAAGACTCTTGACAGTCAAGGAACTCCCTCCCCTCTCCCCTATTCCAAATACAATATTCTCAACCAATTGGCTAATATCAAGGCCAATGCTACTCTTCTGGACATGGTTGTTGTCCCTAAGCAACAAAAGCATCTGAAAAATTTCATGGAAGGAAAATCTTCCACCATAGCCAATCTCTCTGAAGAGGTAAAAGAAGAGGATTCTAGTGTAAATAAAGTAGGTGTAAATAGCTTTAGACACCCTGTAAAAAATCCCCCATTTTTCATTTCTCTAAAGATTATGGACAAAACAGCCCATTGTTGTCTAATTGACAGCGGTTCGGGCCCAAGCATAATGTCAAAAATTATTCTGGAAGAGCTAGGCTTGTCTTGTACAAACGAAAATGCCAGAAGCATGCTCTCTTATAATGGTTTACAACAATCGACCATAGGTGAAATCAAATACGTGACTTTGGTTCTATGCGTGCATCCTGAAATAAGGACAACCCTTAATATTCAGGTAATTGACATGCCAATGAGTAATTATTCAATCATCTTAGGAAGATACTGGCAAGATTTGATAGGTGGATATCTCTTACTCGACGGGACATGCTTATTTGTTCCTCGGAATGGAAAGAACATCATAGTCCTAAGGGAGGGAAGAATTTCACCATATATAGAAAGCATCCCACAACCTAATGTAAACTATGTCGAGGAGGAGCTAGGAGTGTATTCCATCTTTGTAAATGAGGATAACACTACCCTAGAACAAATTGACATGGAGGATGGGATGTGGCATATGCACTTTGATGGTTCATGCTCCAACGAAGGTAATGGAGCTAGCATTATCTTGTACTCACCTGTAGGTAAAATTCACAACTTTTCCTATAGGTTAGAATTTTCTTACGCAAACAACATATGAATTTGAAGCATTACTGCTAGGCATTGAAAATGCCTATAATTTAGGTTGTGGTCACCTTACAATTTTTGGGGACTTTGAACTTATTTTAAACCTTGTACGTGAAATATATTCTACTATCAACAAGTTAATGAAACACTACACCCAAACTGTTTGGGATTTTATCTCGAACTTTCTATCATTTAACATCACTCATGTTAAAAGGGAATTGAATTCAATGGATGTCAGGTTAGTTGTTTTTGTAGCCTCTCATACTCAACAACTTCTACCACAAAGACCTAATTGTCTTTTCTAATCTTTATATCGTCCTCATATCCCTGACAATGTAGATTCATGGAAGGTATTCCCTAGTGATGAAAGCATCTATGCTTTCATACAAAATGATCCATATAAGCCCAAGGAGATTATATCCATGGAACACAACAAAATTCTGAAGGGCTTGACTCCTCTATAAAATTCATTTTCATCGAGTGATGTAGGCAACAAATAAAAGCATAAATAAGAGGAGTCAAAAAGGAAAGTGGGTGATGTTAGCTCTCTATAAATTTGTTTTTCTAAGAAAACAAACAATAGAGGTAACCTACAAACCAACTTTAAGACCAAAAACTAGCCTTTCCGACCTAGAGAGGGTTGTCTCTGAGACTTAGTCTCTAACAGATAATGACTTTGAATCGTCGGCTAGGTTTATTGTGTTTGTGAAATGTTTCTGGTTCCTCTAGCAAGGAAATACAAAACCTTGGGCCATGGAGTCAAATTCCAGAAAGTGACAGAAATAAATGACTTGGTAACTGAAACTTTGAGAGGATAAAGGCTAAGCAGGCAATGGTCTTTCAGTTCAAATTTCGTTGTGTGGTGAAAGAAAGAGTACATAAATCAACTCAAAGCACCATTGAGGATGAATTCTAAATCACTTAGAAGAAAACACAAGAGTTTAAATGGCGAAGTCTAAAACACCGTGCAATGAATTCTAGACTTATTAAACATTCCAATTTAAACAGGGTAAAGACATGGATATATAGAAAACATGAAGTACATACATAGATGAGATCACAATACATCAAACCACCACCATTAGAATATTTTCGCCAAAGCCTTAGGACTTTTGCATTATATTTCAATCAGGTTCGAAAATTACCTTCAATATTCTATCGTCTACACTACTTTGCCAACCAACCTGGCTTACATTGAAAATATGCAATATATAGAAAAAATTGTGCCCCTTGGGCTGCCATGCTCCAAACTACTACTACTACAATTTCGGTTCTGGTTATTCCTTGCCAGATGACCTTTCAAATAAAACTTACTAAGAATGGAAACCCAACTGCATCCAATCATGTCATAACTGACGTCTTTATCATGATCATTCAGTCATCAGTAAGATTCGATCATTAGGAGGTGATGCATCGATGCTTCTCCTTTGAGCGGTTACCCGAATGATCGAGCACATTTTCATAATTATGCCATCTAGTGTAATGGGCTTTGGCTATTGCCACGTGATCATTGGTTGTAGTATGCATGTGGATATTTGGTATGGTGGATAACTATGGGATGTCGCTCATGCTTTCTAGATGGCGACAACGGTCTGTTGGCCACACATCTCCTTCAAAACTATTGTGCCTCTTTCCTACACTTGTCCTTCTCGACAGGTGGGTTTACAACATCTACATGACATATATCCACCGCACGGGTACCCGTCAGAATCCTTGTTTCTCAGAAGGAAATAAGACATAAGGAGAGAGAGATTATGTGCCATGTTCAAAAAGGAAAAAATGGGGTCGGTTCAATCATGTCTCTGGCCTCACCTGCAATCTTAATACTCTAACCGTTTTCCTAAGAGACCAGTTTTGTCTTTTCATATTCTCCACCTGTCTCCGTAGCACCGCGTTCCCTTTTAGCTTCATTTGAGAACTGACAAGAGCCGCACGAACGGTTTTCATGGCCGGTCCACATTCCTTGAAGTGCTCTGCGATTCTCTCCTTTGACATACTCTATTCCTCGCGCAGCTGAATGATCACATCTTATGCTTCCCAGAGTTGTCTTTTGAGCCAATTTGCATTCCCTTCTCGGCTCCGTGACATTGTTGTTTCAACAGTATTTTTCGCTAAATGTTTTCTCAATTCACTGTTCTATCGGTATAATTCGGCAATAGTGAGTTGTGCTTATTTTAGTTGTTGCGACGACAACTGAACCTCCATGCTTTCAGTGCCGGGCCTTCTTCGCCTTTCACTTATTCCCCGACTTGAACCTTTGATAGGTTCTATCCGAACAATGTGCATGACTAACTTCTCATCAACATATTGGGTGCACGGTTCGTTTGGATCTTGGGTCTCCTCAGGTTTCTTGATCAACCTCGACCTGCCTCTTTTCTGGGGTACTGTCTGTTGGGATGACAAGTCTTCTATTGTTTTTCCCTTTCCTACGGCCTCTTCCATTCTTTCCCTCACACTGCAAAATGTTGTTCCCCTCACAGGTAGAGGGAAGTCTCCTTTGGGATCCCTGGGGATGTCAGCTGAAATTAGGAATGAATCCCAGTATTTTCCTAGTCGTCCCAATTCCTTGACTACCAACAACTTAATTAATCATATATGGAATAAGTTCTTCTTCAGCTGGTCCACTTTGGCCCGGATGTTGTCTGCCATTCCTCCTAGGCTTTGGTGCAAGAATAAAGGTAAGTTCAAAGGACTTTTCCCTGTGAAATGCATCAACAACCTAATTTGATTTGGGTATATTCTATCAGACCTTGTTTCACAGGTGAAATACCTTCTAATCACCTTCAAGAGTTTATGAAAAGGCTCTCACAGATACTGACTCTTAACGCCCGCTCTGATTTTCCTGTTCAGGAAGTTTGTTTTGATGAATTATTCATAGCCTAATACTTCTAAAGGCATGCCCTTAGACCACCTTTCACCATGTGGAGGGATCTTCATCACGGCTAACAGAGTTTCCTTCATTATCTGTAATGTGATTCACGCAATGATCGCACGAAACCCATTAAATATGAGAGTGAATTGTTCAACCAGTTTCACGTTGTATCCTTGGATTTTCTCACAATAGCACATACATACGACTTGTTCGAAAGATACCTTGACATTTGGATCTTTGTTGATTAATGCTAAGTCTTGAGGTTCGAGCCTCACAGCTCTGCCACTTCGCACCTTCTTCCTTATGTCTTGGGATGTTGTCATGATGCACACGTGTGTTTTTTTTCACACGTGTGGTAATGAAGGATGACACCCTCTTCGCACAGAAAATGGAGAATGATATGCTTCACAGAGACCCGTCAGAGTGGCAGTGGCAGAAGTTTTGCGCGAAAAGAAGAAATAACTCTAGGATTTTACTTCGCGGCCGCTAGGCGCTATGAAGACTTTAGGTGCAGAAACAGGTCGACGTTGTGATAAATGATAACAGTAGGCTTGTCGCAGTAGGGAAGTGTGATAGAAAATTCATGTGTGGAGGTAAGGCATTGCGAAACTAGTGGTAATCCAGAGAAATCAAACGTATAAAACAATTCGGTGTGATAGGGAAAGACTCCGAGGAAGAAAGGATGACTGCGAGAGAAACTGTAGCCCGAAAAACTAGCTCGCAATGAACTCCAACAGGCTTCAAACGATGACTGAAGATGAAGGAGACACGACAATATTGAATAAATAGGTTTGCAACATAGTTGATAGCAATCGTCTTTCCCACAACAAAAAGACCCAGGGCTTGCAAGAAAAATCATAGATAATGCACAAACTCAGATGGTAAAAGAGAATCACGCAAGTTGACTCGTATTTATAATTGAATGGGCAAGTGATGGAATCATGACAGAGGACACTGAATCCATGGTGATGAGAAGTTTTGAAGTAGGCTGAAGATTTGCACAACACACTCACACGATGGGTACACTTCGAAGTGTGCAAAGTACAGATGATAAGAGCTGCGGAGTATACATGATATGAGTGTTGTGATTTATTAACCTTTATGACTTCATAATGAGTTGATGATGGTCATTGTATCTGCCAATGTGACCTTTACTCTAACAACTCGCCTCGACCTCTGGCATGTAAATTCCCTCTTTCTGACAGGACTCGATCTTTTGGGAAAAATACCTTTACAATTCACACATGTTTAATTATGACGCCCCTTCCCGACTCCAAGGGTCAGACTCGTCACTTGATGACTTCGACCCATTCTTTGCTTAGTACCTGACCTCACACACTTCGACACATGAACCATGACTCATCTAGGACTGAATCTAACTAAAAAAATGACGGTGCTAACAGCTGGCTCCAATGGGGATGCTATCCTCCCGGCAAGGTGGCAAAGAACAACAGACTAGGTGCCTGACCATTTGGATTTATTTTGATTTTAAGACTCTAAAACAACAAAAAAGACTCACCCTAGAACTTATTGACACAGTCATGACCAGACTCGGCATAAACTTAGGGCCTTCAATCGGGCTTCAATTTTCTTCCGACTACTGACTCGAAATGTTTTCTTTGAACACATAAAAAATGGCTATTTACAATGACATGAAAGACTAAAATAGACCACACTAAACCAGATAATGTTTAAGGAACCTACCATTTACAGGTCCCCCACCAGTGAGTTCTCCATGAAGCTCTTGTAGAAAATATGCATTATTCCCCTGATACGCGACAATCCTGAATGGCCCCATCTAAAGATGATCAAAGTTTCCATGTTTCCCTTTGTCTTCATTCCTCGCGTCCCACTTCCGCACCAGATCATTTACCTTGAAATCCTCCTTCTTAGTGTGCTTTTCGAAAATCTTCTTCATTCTATCTTGGTGAAGCTGTGATTGGTTGAAAACTTGTTCCCTCATTTGTTGCACATGAAACAAGTGGTTTATCATCCTCTGAGAATCGTTTGGTTCGACTTCTTTCCCTTGCAGCAACCTCCTGACTGGAAATCCCAACAAGGTGGGGAAAAATTCCTTCGCACCATATATAATTTGGAAAGGCGATGTGGATGTACTTTTTGGTAGTGATTATGTCATTCCATAGCACATAGATAAGCTTCTTATGCCAAGCCTTCTTGTTGTCCTACAGGAGTTTTTTAATAATCCTGGTTAAACCTTTGTTGGATGATTCCTCCAATCCACTACCCTATGGGTAATAAGTCATAGAATGTCCCCAGGTTATGTTGTAATCGTTACAAAAATTATCCATATTATTATATTTGAACATCTTTGCATTTTCCATGATGATTTTGACCGGGCAACCAAATCTAGAAAGGATATTGGTTTCCAAAAACTGAATGATGACTGTGTCAGTAGCTTTCCTTGTGGGGACCGCTTCAATTCATTTGGTGAAATAGTCTGTGGCCGTTAGTATCCATCTATGGTGGGATGAATATGGTAGATTAATTTCTCCTATAAAATCCAGACCCCATTGTATAAATGGTGCTTTAATAGAGATAGGATTTAACGATAGGGGTTGCATCTTTCTTTTCCCATCGGACATTTGGCATTCGTGGAAACTGGAAACTTCCTTGTATACATTTGAAAAAATACTAGGCCAATAGAATCCTTCCCTCAATATTTTGTGCACAGTGGTAAGGAACTCCTTGATAGCCCATTCTGTGTCTTCTTCCAACAAATAATTTAGCAAGATCCCTCCTGGATCCTTCTAATATAGAGAGTTGTCTAGGATGTAAAACTTAGCCGCCTTCAAATTCAAAAAATTGGCCTTGGATTTTCTCAACCCTGGAGGAGATTGAAAATTCCTCAATACATAAATAATGTTAGTGTACGAAGGCTAATCGATGAATTTATGAGATACCTGGAGGACTTTTTATTCTTGTAGATTCTCCGACAAATCACCAATGAAATTTATTCCCAAAACATCACAGTTTGACTACGCCATCAATTTTGAAAGCCCCCGACCCTTAATCATCTTTGTAGGCTTGATTTCGAGGTCATATTCCAACATGAATGCAATCCATTTACCCCTTCTCCCCTCAGGGTTAGGTTGAGTTAGGATATCCTTGACGGAATTGCTAGGCACATAAGCGATGACGCAGGAATGTAGTATATAAGTCTTGAATTCCTTGAGGGCCTTCACTAACGTGTACGCTTGTTTTTCCATGATATCATATCTTAGTGGGGAGTCTCTCAATGTCCTGCTAAAATAGGCTATAGGATTTTCAAAATTCTACTCATCCTTCTATAACAGGACGCCAACGATGGTGTGTTCTGAGGAGAAGGAAAATAAGATAAAGTCCCTTGTGAAATATGGGCTGGATAATACAGGATATTTGGTTAGTGCCACCTTGATGTCTTCAAATGACTTCCCGGCTTCAGGGGTCGATTTTATCTCATTACCTTTCCTGAGCATACTCGTGATGTGCTTTATAATTTTGGCTAGATTTGGAATGAACCTTATCATAAAATTCACCTTTCCAAGGAAAGAGTGCACCTCTTTCTTGCTTGGAGGAGTGTTGATCTTCATAATCCCTTCCACCCTGCTGGGGTCTATATTTATGCCTTCCTTTGAGATGATGTTCTCCAACATCTTTCCTTCTTGCATCCTGAAATTTGATTTCTTCAGATTTAATGAGATTCCAAACTTCCTGCATTTATGGAAAACCTTCTTCAGAGGTTCAAGATGTTGTTCGTCAGAATCATAAAACACCGTGATGTCATCCAAGTAAATCATGATAAACTTATCTTTCTCCTTGGAGAATTCTATATCCATGGCCCTTTGGAAAGTTTCTCCAGCGTTCATAAGCCCGAAAGGCATATTTCCATACATGAACATACCCCACGGTGTCGTAAAGGTTGTCTTCTTCAGGTCGTTCGGGTGCACCATGATCTAATTGTAACCCGAAAAACCATCCAACATTGACATTTTATGGGATCCAACTACCTTCTATAGGATGTAATCCATCTTGGGAAGCGAGTATTTTTCCTTGAGGGACACTCTGTTCAAGTTCTGAAAATCCACACATAAACTTATTTCTCCGCTCTTCTTCCTTACATGCACCAGGTTGGCCACCCACTTCGGAAATCTCAAAGAAACAATAATTTTGTCATCAAATAGCTTCTTTACCTCCTTTTCAATTAGCGACAACAGCAGGGGGTTGATCTGTATCAGATTTTTCTTGAAATATTTTTTATCTTCCTTGATGGGAATCACGTGCTGAATTACTCTAGTGTCATAGACTTTCAAGTCTTCATAACTCCATGCAAAAATGTCAGGGAAATATTTCATGAGGTTGATATATCTCTGCTTGATCTCCAGACTAAGTGTCTTTGATAGTCTAATTATCTTAGGATTCTCTTGAGTCTCGATGTTTCAATCCTTGGTATCTTCATCATTCGCAGTGATTCTAGGATTTCTGGCTACAACGTTTTCATTGAACAAATTTTCTAATGGAACCAATCCTTTGGGGATGATGTTGGTTTTTCACTGCACTATATCCCTTTCAGCTATCTGGTTCTAAAAGGGGTCGTTTTCACTGTGCGCAGTTGCGTCTTCATCCTCTTCGCAACAACACTCATCATCAATATTCACGTTAGCGAACTCGTCTCTCATTTGGAGGAACCTCTCCACTTGTTTTAATATTCAAACACTTGCCAATATTTGATGTTATCGGGTACTACGAGCCTATGTTTGAATTCAATCTCATACTTCTTATTGGGAAAAATTGGAATTTTAAACACTGAAGGTGAGGTGGCCAGAGCATCTGCAATTTGATTTTTCTCCCTAAGGATCAATGACAAATTATACTCTGAGAATTCTTCAAGGAGGTCCAACACTA
Source organism: Picea engelmannii (assembly GCA_009831015.1). NCBI lineage: Eukaryota > Viridiplantae > Streptophyta > Pinopsida > Pinales > Pinaceae > Picea > Picea engelmannii. Next base: position 1,029,626 of record ML782672.1, read on the forward strand.
GGTTTCTATATGCTCTTAGTCTAGGGTGCTTGGACTGGTATATACCCTTTACTTGATTTATGATGATCTTAGAGTCTCCATGCACCACTATCCTCTTAGCGCCCAATTCCTTTAAAGCTCTCAAACCCAAAATTAGTGCCTCATACCTGACCATGTTATTTGTACAATCAAAGCCAAGCTTGTAAGAGAAGAGATTTGAGCCCACTTTGGGAGGATTGATCCACACGTTGGCTCTGGATCCTTCCTTCCTGATGGATCCATCGAAGCTCATATTTCACATTTCATTTTCCGTGTGGTTTCTCTAATCTGTGCATTCCTCTGCTCGATGCATGACCTTATCTTCGACAGTCATGACAGTTTTTGGCTCCCTCTCTTCAAAACATAATTCATTATAAAAAATAGAGGATCCAATGTCGGTGTCGACAGAGTAGATATGATGATTTCTCGGTTGGGTTTTGCTACTCACCATGTACTTGAGAAACACCTCTCTGTATAGTCTTCTTTCTTGGTCGAAAATAGGGATGGTAGCATAAGACATGTCCATCTGCAAAGTTCCCTTTAATTTAGCGACCCAAGTCCCAGACAACAACATGATGAATTTTGGGGGAATGTTGGAAACCACCACGTCCATGACCAGATTCTTCGATGGAATTTGAGATAATGACATGACGAAGTCTTTGATCAAACCCAAACATTTCACCTTTATTGAGTCGAAAGAGAAAATATCCTTATAAGGTATGGTGACATCCAATCCTAACTCATCCATGACCACCTTCATCATGAGATTATGCGATGCACTGGAATCCAACATGGCGTTATGCAGAGTCATGTCATGAATTTTGAGACTGGCATAGAAAGGAGGAACGTCATCAATGTCTCGAGTTTCTTCTACATGTAGACCGAATAATATGGCAAGGTGTTTGTCTTGGATGTTTAGGGTGTCAGGAGCCTCTTCCATCTTTAACATCTTAATGATCTAGTTCCTATGCTCTCCCTTCTTAATTAGCTCATTAAAAGTAATAAAGATTTTTATTTTGGCCATTTCATTCTCAAAATTAAAAGGGGGGGGGGGGGATATTTATCTACCTCTTTGACGCCCATTTCCTTACTCGCCTCCAACGCTTTTTTTGAGGATTCTTCCTTTGATTTTCCTTTCTCCGTCGCGTCCCTAGACGAATTATCTTTCTTTGGTTGGCTTGAAGGAGGAGTATTTGTCTGGGGTTCCTTTCTGGGATTTGTCTTCATAGGTTCTGTAGGCATTTTTTTACTCATGAGGTTATATTTGTTTTGAAACTGCATGATTGCATTGTGATATCCCTTCCTAAAATCCTCTGTTTCCGAAGATAGCATGTCATTAGTATCCAACATAAAATCATCATTCATGTCCATGAATTGATTGTGTTCTCCCTTTTTTAATAACATGTGTGTATTCGTATCGTCGCAACAATGCATCTGTTCTTGGATCATATGATCAAATTTTTTGTTTGCATAGTTTTTTTGGAAAGGAGGTCTTATCTGCTGATCACCTTGATCTCTCTGGTCCCTTTGACTGATCTGCGGGACTAGAGCCCTTCTAAAGTTTTGATTTTTGGGTTGGAAATCATTTTGCTCCCTAGTGTTAGGATTTTTCTCCATGGACATCCTTTCCATAAGCTTCTCCATAGTCTTCATCATTAAATTGAACTTTTCGTCTGACGATCGAGACGTAGAGGGTTGCACGTCTCCTTGGGGCTTCTTCCCATTTCTGTCGAAATTCTGTTTTATTTTTCCCGAAGCCATCAAGTTTAATTCGACTTCAATCGCGTCGCTTATCATAATGCCCAAATTATTAGATCTTATTTCTCTAAATAGCAAGGTGAAATCACTGTCAAAAGAACCAGCGTATTGAAGTTGAGCAGCTCCAGGAGGTGGTTTGACCTCCATGGGGATTGAGTTATAAACCTTCATGAATCTAGCCAAAAACTCTTGAACCATTTCCTCTAATGATCTTTTTATATTGTTATACTAAGTAAGTAATTGCAGAGGATTCTTTTTATCTCCCCATCTGGAAAGAAATGATGTTTCAAATGTTGCAAAATCGGGGATGCTCGCCGCTTGAAGGGCTTTAAACCACTTTCTGACCTCCCCTGAAAGGCTCTATGCAAACAATATAATTTTCACATCCCATCATGATCAACCTCTTCCAGGTCAACAAAATCATTAAACAAATCCAAGTGATTTTGGGCAGAATTATAGTTCTGGGGAAAATGATCCTCTGATTATAGTTCTAGGGAAAATCATGTAGTTGGGCTAGTAAGGCAAGAGGGTCGAATCTGGAGGACATAATTCTTGGGGGGTTTTGAACTTGCTGGATGGTCTGGGTGGGGATTATGGCAACTCGTGGGGGTTTATATGGTATCAAGGATTGAAACCTCTTCTCATCAAAGACTGTCTCATCCAAGTAGGTTTCTAATTTGGACCTAAACAAAGTTTGCTCGAACAATGTATCAAAGTCAAGGTCGTCGATTCTTTGTACTCCATCCTTGGGTAAGGATAGGTTTTTGTCCAGGTAATAGAATGAGTCTGGTACCTTTTCCTTTTCTCTACACATAATTCTTTCGGGATCAAGCACAAGCGCTATAGGTTTTGTATCAGGGTTGGCTCTAGTATAAACTTTCTTTGGAGCCATGATTTATGATTCGTACTACTCTATTATACTGATATTATTTATTGTAGTCACCAGGGTAAAGGTTTTCAGCCAATATAGACGCATGACCCACTGCTATCCTCAGGGGTCAAAACTACAGCTTTAATCGTTCTCCCAGGGAAATTGTTATTCAATTTCATTCCTGACAACAACGCCAAGTTGTTATCTCTCTGTAAATTTATTTGGATGAGAAAACAAATGACAGAGGTAACCTACAGACCAACTTTAAGACCAAAAACTAGCCTTTTCGACCTAGAGAGGGCTCTCTCTGAGACTTAGTCTCTAACGGATAATGACTTTGAATCGTCGGCTAGGTTTATTGTCTTTGTGAAATGTTTCTGGTTCCGCTGGCAAGGAAATACAAAGCCTTGGGCCATGGAGTCAAATTCCAGAAAGAGAGATAAATAACTGACTTGGTAACTAAAACTTTGAGAGGATAAAGGCTAAGTAGGGAATGGTCTTTCAGTTCAAATGTCGTTGTGTGTGGCGAAAGAAAGAGTACAAAAGGAAACTCAGAGCACCATTGAGGATGAATTCTAAATCACTTAGAAGAAAACAAAGGAGTTTAAATGGCGAAGTCTAAAGCACCATGCGATGAATTCTAGACTTATTAAACGTTCCAATTTAAATAGAGTAAAGACATGGATATATAGAAAACAGGAAGTACATACATAGAAGAGATGACAATACATCAAACCACCACCATTAGAATCATTTTTGCCAAAGCCTCATGAATTTTTCATTATATTTCAATCAGGTTCGAAAATTACATTCAATAGTCTACTATATACACTACTTTTCCAACCAACCTGGCTTACATTGAAAAGATGAAATATATAGAAAAAACTACCCCCCTTGGGCTGGCATGCTCCAAACTACTACTCCTAGAATTTCGGTTCAGGTTATTCCCTGCCAGATGACCTTTCGAATAGAAATTACTAAGAATGGAAACCCAAATGCACCCAATCATGGCATAATCGACGTATTTATCATTATTGTTCAGTCATCAATAAGATTCGACCATTAGGAGGTGATGCATCGATGCTTCTCCTTTGAGCAGTTACCCGAATGATCGAGCACACTGTCAGAATTATGCCACCCAGTGTAACGGGATTTGGTTGTTGCCGCGTGATCACTGGATGTAGTATGCATATTGCGATTTGGTATGGAAAATGAATCTGGGTTGTCGCTCGTTATTTCCAAATGTTGACGATGGTTGGGGGGATACACATCTCCTTCAAAACTGTTGTGCATTTCGCCTACACTTTTCCTTCTCGATAGGTGGGTTTACAACATCTGCGCGACATATATCCACCGCATGGGTACCTGTCATAATCATTGTTTCTTGGTAGGAAATGGGACATAAGGGGAGAGAGATTTCGTGCCATGTTCAAAAATACAAAAATGGGTTCGGGTCATTCATGTCTCTGGCCTCACCTACAATCTTAATACTCTAAGCGTTTTCCTAAGAGACGAGTTTCATCTTTTCATATTCTTCACCTGTTTCCGTAAGACCACATTCCATTTTAAATTCATTTGATAACTGGTAAGAGCTGTGCAGACATTTTCCATGGCCAGTCCACATTCCTTGAAGTGCTCTGCGATTCTATCCTCTAACATCCTCTGTTCCTCGCGTAGTTGAATGATCACGTCTTGCGCTTCCCTGAGCTATCTTTTGAGCCAATTTGCATTCCCTTCTTGGCTCTGCGACGTTGTTGTTTCGACAGTCTTTTTCGATAATTGTTTTCTCAATTCTATGTTCTCCTGGTATAATTTGGAAATAGAGAGTTGTGCTTGTTTAAGTTGTTTCGACGGCTCCTAAACCTCCATTCTTTCAGTGCCCGACCTTGTCTGTCTTTCACTGATTCCCCGGCTTGAACCTTCGATAGGATCTAGCCAAACAACGCACATGAGTAACTTCTCAGAAACATATTGGGTGGGAGGTTCGTTTGGATCTTGGGTCTTGTCGGGCTTCTTGATCAACCTCGACTTGCCTCTTTTCCAGGGTACTAGTTGTTAGGATGACAAGTCTTCTATTTTTTTCCCTTTCTTGCAGCCTCTTCAATTCTTGCCCCCATGCTATGAAATGATGTTCCCCCCATGGGTAGAGGGAAGTCTCCTTTGGGGTCCTTGGGGATGTCATCTGAAATTAGGAATGAATCCTAGTCTTTTCCCATTCACCCCAATTCTTCAACTATCAACAACTTAATTAATTATATATGGAATAAGTTCTTCTTCGGTTGGTCAGCTTCGGCCCAGACGTTATCTGCCATTCCTCATAGGATTTGGTGCAAGAAGAAAGGTAAGTTTAAAGGCCTTTTACCTATGAAATTCATCAGTAACCTGATGTGATGTTGGTATATTTTTTCAGACCTTCTTTCATAGGTGAAATACCTTATAATCACCTTTAGGAGTTTCTAAAAAGGCTACCATAGATACTGACTCGGAACGCCGCTCTGATTTTCCCATTCAGGAAGTTTGGTTTGAGGAATTCTTCATAGCCTAATATGTCTAAAGGCATGTCCTTAGACCACCTTTCATCGCGAAGAAGGATCTCCATCGCGGCTAACATAGTTTCCTCCGTCACCCAGAATGTGATTCCAGCAATGATCACGCAGAACCCATTAAATCTGAGAGCGAATTGTTCATCCAGTTTCGCATTGTATCCTTCGATTTTCTCGCAATAGCGCATACATCCAACCTATTTGAAAGATGCCCTGACATTTGGATCTTCATTGATTAACACCAAGTCTTGAGGTTCCGGCCTCACAGCTCTGCCACTTTGCGCCTTCTTTCTTATGTCTTGGGATGTTGTCATGAAGCAAACATGTATTTGTTTCGCGTGTGTGGTAATGAAATATGACACCCTCTTCGCACAGAAAATGGAGAATGATATGATTTTCAGAGACCTGTTGGAGTGGCAGTGGTGGAAATTTTGCACGACAAGCATAAATAACTCTAGGATTTTACTGTGCGACCGCCAAGCGCTATGAAGACTTTAGGTGAAGAAATAGGTTGACGCTGTGATAAATGATAAAAGTAGGCTTGTTATAGTAGGGAAGCATGAAAAAAAATTAGGGAGTGGAGGCAAGGCATTGCGACGCTAGTGGCGAGCCAGGGAAATCATACTCGGAAAACAATTCGACGTGACAAGGAAAGACTCTGAGGATGAAAGGATGACTGCGAGAGGAACGGTCGCCTAATAAACTAGCTCATGGTGAAATCCAACAGGCTTCAAACCATGACTGAAGATAGAGGAGACACAAAAATATTGATTGAATAGGTTAGCAACATAGCTGATGGAAATCGGATTTCCTGAAGCAAAAAGACCTAGGACTTGCAGGAAAAATCACAGACAATGCACAAACTCTGATGGTAAAAGAGAAGCACGCGAGGTGACTGGTATTTATAATTGAATGGGTGAGGGATGGAATCATGACATAGGATGTTGACTCCATGGTGACGGTAAGTTTTGAATCAGGCTGAAGATTTTCACAACACACTCATGTGACGAGTACACTTCAAAGTGTGCAAAGTACATATGATAAGAGCTGCAGAGTATACGTGATATGAGCGTCGTGATTTCTTAACCTTACTGACTTCATAATAAGGTTATGATGGTTGTTATATTTGTTGGCGTGACCTTTACTCTAACAACTTGCCTCGACCTCTGGCATGCAAATTCCCTCTTTTTGATAGGACCCAACCTTTTGGGAAAAATACCTCTACAATTCTCACATGTTTAATTATGACGCCCCTTCCCGACTCCAAGGGAGAGACCTGCCACTTGCTGACTTCGACCCATTCGTTTCTCACTACCTGACCTCACACGCTTTGAAACATGAACCATGACTCATATATGAATGACTCTAACTGAAAAAATGGCAGTGATAACAGGTGAAACCATTTCCTTGAACATTGGGACACTCGATTCCCCAAAGAATGTTAAGATAGGTGCCCAATGTACTGATGAAGAAAAGTTGAAATTCACTAAGTTACTTTGTGAATTTCAAGATGTTTTTGCTTGATCCTATGAGGATAGTCGTGGTTTTGATCTTGCTCTTATACAACATGTCATTCCTATCAAGGAAGGCATAAAACCGATTAGGCAAAAACAAAGACGCATTAACCCCGCACTTGAAGTGACTATTCGGAAGGAGTTGGAAAAAATCTTGAAGGCTGGGATAATTTTCCCTGTTAAGTATTCTGAGTGGGTTTCCAATTTAGTTCCCGTTCGAAAAACAAATGGTCAGATCCGACTGTGCATTGATTTCCACACATTAAATAGAGCGAGCATAAAAGACTATTTTCCTCTCCCTAATATGGAAATGATTTTGTAGCAAGTTACAGGGTCACAGATGATGTCCTTACTTGACGGTTTTCCTGGTTATAATCAGATCAAGGTAAAAAGGACATATAAATACAAAACCAATTTCATTACACATTGGGGCACATTTTCTTATGAACGCATTCCTTTTGGCTTATCTAATGCAGGTGCCACTTTCCAAAGAGATATGAAGATAGCTTTTGACGATCTGATCGATAAGTTTATTCATATTTGTCTTGATGACTTGACTGTATATTCAAAGAACCGATTGGATCATTTTGGTCATATTAGAAAGGATCTCATGCGATGTAGGAAATTCGACATTTATTTAAATCCTTCTAAGTATATTTTTGACGTTACTAAGGGCAAGCTCCTTGGGCATATTGTCTTTGACTCAGGAATAAGAATAGATCTCGAAAGGATTGCTGCTATTCTAAACCTTCCTGCCCCCACTTCCAAAAGGGAGGTTCAAGCCTTTATGGGGATTATCAACTTTGTCCATAGGTTTGTTCCTGATTTTGTTGTAATGCTCAAACCCATTCACAATTTTCTCAAGCAAGATCGCTCCTTTTCTTGGACTGATGACGTTGAGAATGTTTTCGTAAGGATTAAAAAGGCAATCAGCTTCACACCGGTTTTGGTGAAGCTAGATTTTGAGAAAGATTTTATTGTATACACTAATGCCACAGAGGAAGCAGTCTCTGTTATCCTCATACAATGTGATGACCAGAATAATGAAAAACTAGTAGCTTACATGATTCAAATCTTATCATATGATGAATTCAAATATTCTTATATTGAAAAACATGCTTTTTCTCTTCTTAAAGCTGTGGAGGAATTTCGCCACTTTATCTTAGGTAAGCACACACTGGTAAAAGTCTCTTTACCTGCTGTCAAGATTTTTCTCTCACGGACTTATCTTTCAGGGAAGCTTTCACATTGGCTTGCCAAGATCTAGGAGCATGATTTAACCATCATAAATTCAAAAACCATTAAGGGACGTGACTTATCCCTTCACTTGGCTCAACATGCTGAAGCAAGTGAAGAAATTGATGAACAAGATAGCTCTTTGTCAGCACTATTTTACATTGATAGTCAAATCCTTCATGTAGCTGAACATACATGGTATAAAGATTTGTTGTATTACTTGAAAAATCAGATATGTCCAGATAACTTAGATACTCATCAAAGGAGAAGGATTTGTCTTGAATCTTCCAGATATGTCATTTTAGGAGACTTCTTGTTTAGGAGATCTTCCGATGGTGTATTAATTCGCTATGTAAATAATGAGGAAGCACACAAATTGTTACAAGAAACCCATGGATCTTCAGATTATGTTATTCATGTGGGTGACCACTTTTCTACTAAAACTATTGCTTTTAAAATCATCAGAAAAGGGTATTATTGGCCTTCAATTTTTCGAGATTATTATAACTTTTCAAGATCTTGTGACAAGTGCTAGAAGTTCACCGAAAAATAACGTCTTTCAGCCATGCCTTTACAACCTGTCATCCTTGAATTTCCTTTTTCAAGATGGGGTCTAGACTTTATTGGTCCTGTTAATCCTCCATCTTCAGCAGGGCAAGTTTTTATCTTGAAAACCATAGATTATTTTACGAAATGGACTGAAGTTGTCCGACTTAAGCATTCGTAGGATGAGTAGGTTATTTCTTTCCTTGAAACTATAATTTTTCCATATTTGGCATTCCTTTAGAGATTATTATAGATAATGTCCCCTCTTTTATTTATGCTAAGCTGACTCAGTTTCTAGCTAAACTGGGAGTTAAACATTTTACCTCATCATCTTATTACCCTCAAGGAAATGAGAAAGCCGAGTATACTAAAAAAACTCTAGTTAGAATTATCAATAGGCTCATTGAAGATAAGCCTCATCAATGAAACACACTCCTCACTTACGCCCTTTGGGAAGATCTCACTACCACCAAGGTGAGCACAGGTTGCACCCCCTTTCATCTTTTTTATGGTCGAGAAGTTATCTTGCCTACCAAGCTAAAATTTCTTCTTTAAGGCTGACGCTACATATTGAGGAATTAAATTCTTCTAATATCCCTCAAAGGATAAATGCACTGTTGGATTTAGAGGAACAAATGATGTTTTCCTTGGAGAACATAAAGAGAAGACAACAAACTGTAAAAACATATTTCAATAAAAGTGAAAAAGATGTCAGATTTAAGGTCAATGAGAAAGTCTTTCCGTGGGATTCAGCTCACGTTGATAGAGGAAGGCATTCAAAGTTTCAAAATTTATGGTTGGGTCCTTTTAAAATCTCTTTTGTCTTGGGTGAGAATTATTATATTCTAAAGGACTTGGAAGAGAGATTAATTTCTTATATCACTAACGGTTCCCACTTGAAACACTATGTGGAACCAGCTTGAAAGATAAAATGTTGTATGAAATTACTTATGTATTATAGTTTTGTTTCACTGCTTTGATTTTTCTTTGTTGTTTTATATCTTTCTGTTGTTTTATTTCTTTTATTGATTTCTTTTCTTTTCAAAAATAAAATTATGGATCAGTTTTTCCACAATGATGCTATTCTGCAAGTATTGTTAATCAATAAAAATTAGGTTACACAACTGTCATGATGTCCCTCCTTGAAGACATCATTGAAATTGTTATGTTCTTCCAGTATTGTTGTTAGATAATATAGTTGGTTTTTCATACCTATTTTCTTCATTCCTTTTCTTCCCTCCGCCCGAGATTCAAAAAAGAGCACACCAGGAATTCTTCTCCTTAAAGCAAAGATCGCTTTTACCGTGATTAATCGAATGTTATGCATACAAGAATAATCCCCTCATATGTAACACCTTCCATGAGTTATTCCCAAAATCCCAAATCATCTTTCCCTTAAACTACCTCACTTCCCCTGTTGCATAATCATTCTGATGTATATTTCCTTGATCTAATGTTTCACTTGGTCTACGAAACTAGACATTTTGAGTTCTTAATATATTGGAAAAAAAATTCCCCGTGGAGTCGCCAGTTTGTTAACGCTTAAAAATGAAATGATGAATACTATGCTCGCAAATGAGTGTCAAGCTCTATTAATTATTTATATTAATAATAAACTAGAAGGTGGGACCCCCTTGTAGACTTGTGGAGCCATGATGGATATGTTGCGCTTATATTTTGTTTTCTATTGTGATGGTACCAACACGGTCTTCTACAGTTCAATGTTTCGAATCATGGTTAAATGTTATGGTGACATAAGATGATTTGTTGATTAATGCATGGCGATGATAGATTTGATGACCACTCTCAGATTATGTTAAGGTTTCCCTATGGATGAAAGGATTATTATAAGTTTGGTTTTGATATTGCAATTAAATATGAAATCAATTGGTTTAATATGATCTTGATAAAAGGGATAATATTGGGGCTCTTTTAAATTAAAGGACTATATACAAACTCTAATGTGGTATTATTGTGACAAAGAAGGGTGTAGAAACCCTTGCTTCTATAATTAAGAACTTGTTGAATGTTGTATGTTGAATGCACATGGGGTAACCTTATAACACATGGTTATTTTTAAAAAGAGTTTGATATTACCAAAGGTGGCACACTATGCAATGGGATATGGAAATGAATATATGGTTGATTAAATGCTTAGTTATATGGTGAATTTGTTGGCTCGTACGTTGAATTGAATTAAGTTGGGGAAGGAACCGACGTGCATTTACTGCACATCACTCAAACACCCCTCAAACCCCGTCACCCTAGTCATACTTTCATTTTGGTTTTGGCTATGGTGGTTATTGATGCTCTGCATTGCTCAGTCTTGAAGGAGGAATACAGTCTATCTCCTTCCTCACACAGGCTTTTCCAGGTATGGGTTCATTACTCTTCCATCCATGATGGTTTCTATGCCCTTCGAAACAATTTTTGGCTAAGGATTGCTCCTGGTCTATGTGTTTCTTAAGCTATTATTGGATATTTGAACTGTGCATTGGTGTTGTGTCCATGGTTTCTTCTGGTGATTATTATGGACTGTTGGCATTTTAAACAAAAAGAATGGTTATGATCTTCTTGGTGTGTGTAATCTTTGCATGGTTTTATGAATAAAATAACATTGAACCATTCTCGTTCAGATTGGGTTTTGGATCTAGTTCTCTGTGTAAATTTATTATTATTTTTTACAAGCTGTAAGCTTTGCACATGGGTGTTACAACTAGTCTTTGTGTTTAAGATTTTCCACTCCATTTTCGACTCTGTGGTTGATATTTTTCAGTACTCTGGGTTGTAATGTGAACTATTGAAAGTTTAAAGTTTTTATTGCCTTGACTTGGAAAACCCCCGAGATGTTAGCTATCATTAAGTTGCCCTCATTGACACTGTTGTTTGGAAAGCATTTCACAGTTGGGTTTAACTTCATCCATAAATTTTAATGGAAGCATTATATATGCTTTTGGTTGGGCATGGGGTTGTGCTGGACACTCACATTACAGTGTTGTTAAGAGTTTTTTTTTTTTTTTTNTTGTGCTGGACACTCACATTACAGTGTTGTTAAGAGTTTTTTTTTTTTTTTGTTCCCTATTAAAAGTGTCTGACTGTCATTTGGTAACCCTCATAGTCGATATTATGTTTACTTGTTATATGTCTGTGGTAAATTTTAAAAGGCACGAGTTGTCTGCGTTTCGAGGATTTAGTTCTCTAATTGAGTCGTCTATTCTTACTCTCCATTTTCTATGTTTAAACCCTAAATATGATCTTGATATCATTTTGATCCAATCAAGGGTAAAAAATTCACCTATGTGTTCTTGGTCGATTGAGCAGGATTTGGTTCTTTCCTTCGTTTAGCAATTTTTGAAGAGGTTTGTACATGTTGATTTATGTGAAGTGTGAACTCAAAGTTACATGTTATTTGTTGAATGTTATTCAAATCAATTCGTATGTTGATTATATTTAAAGGAGACCTGTGTGTGAAAGGATTGGGGTCTGATTAAAATTTTTAATGCCCAGTTGATTATGTCGAATAGTGTTTGAATAATGGACAAATGGTGGTAAATATTGTGCATATTCTTATTTGATTTTAAATAATAAATATTGGATATAAATGGTTGGAATCACTGTGCGTTTTCTATCGGTTCTAAAAGAAAAAGAGATTTATCATTGGATTTATAGATGGTCGTGGATCAAAGGGTTATTATGCTCATCATATCGATTTCAATACTGTTGATATGGATGCTATATAAATATTATATAGATGCAAAGGCTACAGTAATTGAGTATTTCTGGGCATTTGAATTGTTTTTCTCGAAAGCCAACAAGAAATATGTAAAGGAACTGACAGTTTAGATAGTGTTTTGAAAAGTGAATATTGATTGAATTGTGGAGGTCTGAACAGAGATATGCTTGATTGTTTTATTTGATTTATTTTTATATGAAAAGTATCCATATTATATCCATGTCATGCTACTATTTTTCGCTCATTATATCCCCCTCATAATCCCAATATCATTTTGGCATCCCCATTTTGTAAAATAAATTAAAAAGGTCTGTGAAACACTAACAAAAGGGATGACATAGCAATGGTTGGAAACTGATATTTTGGTATATTTTACATAGTTAAATTATTTAATTAATTGTTGGGCAGTATTCGTGTAATTATCCCCTTTCATTATACCACCTTTCTCTCATTAAACTCCCTCCATGTGTCCCATGAACCCTACCACACCTTTCTCACTTGGTGATTATTAAATGGTTAATTATGGATGGATTTTCATGTATCTCGTGTCAATTTATAATCCAATTATTGATTCATGCAAGCAGAATGTCATGTATGGTTTATTAAGGGCTTAGTTACCGACGAATTGTTGCTACAGGATGAGTTTATTCAGTAGGGGAAGTCATGGAATAAATAATAGAGAAAGAGGAAACTTGAACATAGGGCCTAGATTCTCCATTCATTTTGATGTTGATCCCCACGAATTGAACCGGCTGTTCCAAGCTGGGTTCTTTAATTGGCTTGAGAAAGGAATAGTACAACCTCGATCAGAGAGACCTCCCTTCTAGCCTCAGAACATCCGTGGTATTCCTATGCCTCCTCATGTGTCCATGCAACCATAAGTCCCTGCAAATGATGGATGGAAAGATATTTTCAATCCGATTGTCTCTCACCATCGTGGCTGTCCCAATTTGTCATTACCTCCTCCACCACCTATAAATCCTGATATTTAGATTTCCCCTGTGCATTCAACTGTCCAATCCTCACATGCTAGTAAAAGGATTAAAACTAATGTCCCCCATGTGAAAGATAAAGGCAAAGTTGATGCCTCCCCTTCGTCTCCCTCAAATGACTCCTCAAGGTTCAAGTCAACCACAGCCTAATTCTGGGAAATCAAAGGTGGACAACAATGATAAAAGAAAAAATGCCTCTCATAGTGGCAAGTATGGATTTTAATTTATGTTTTTTTATGATTGAGTTGATGAATATAGTGGTCTGTGGAAAGTTTGGATAGCAAGCTCTTTTTTGGATAATGTGGATTATGTGGATATTTATATATTTTTGGATATGATTTAAATTATTTCTGATATTTAAATATTCAATTTTGAAGGTATCTAAGGGAGTTACATGGGTGTCATGTGTTGAATTGATTATCCATTTGTGTTTTATTTTATAATTTGAAAAGAATAAAAGAAGGGAGTCACAAGGGGTCCCACCTAACTAGTTATTATTAATTAATGACCCTTAACTATTATTATTATTATTATTTCACCTAAACAAAATTAGTTAATTCAAAATAAATTAATTAAAGAAAGTAGTTTAACTACAACTTATTGGAAGGCATAAAAGCTAAATTAGAATAAGAAAGATGGAGAAATCAAGACTAAGGTTTGTATTTTTTGATTTCATGAGATAGTTAAATTTCCATTCATTCTTGAGTTTATTCAAAGCCTAATTCTCTTTTTGATAGCAGGGTCCTATTGTAGACAACAAGGTTCCCAACTGAACCAAATCATTCAGATGCTTGTTTTAGAGGTGTTGGTCCATCCTTGATAGTCTGTGTATACTTGTCTGTTTATGGATTAAGTTTCATAGATGATAAAGGATATTTTGCATAGTCAAATTGGCAGCAGTATGTGGCAAGCTGATCCAGATTATAAATTTTAGTTTTTACTTCTTGTCAGAGTCCTTTTGTATGGTGTTCATAGGGGATCTCTAAATTAGACTTTGGTCCATGCCCTCACAGGGGTTTTGTAAAGAGAAAAACACTTTTGATATCTCGGAATGAAATAAAGCTGATTGTTATTCTGTCTCATTTGTGTATATTTGTGACTTGGTTACTTTTTCTTTTTGATCTCCATATTTACTTTATGTAATCTATATATTTTTCAGAAACTTATATAAAAAATTTATGTTATTTTGCAACATTCTTTTTATTAATAAATCATCCTAAACCCTTGTAATTAATACTTGTGGATTGGGAAAATATTTTTGAGGCTATAAAATATAGGGTCACATTCCCGACTATCTTGTCCTAGCCAGGAAGGATTTGAAAATGATTGAGTAATATAATTCATATATTTTCCTCAACAACAATAAAACTTGACTTCTATTAAATAATAAATATGTTGAAAACTGTAAAATGCAGACTGAATGTTAAGAACCAAACATCAATATAGCATATAAAAACCTCAGGAAAAGTACTCAACGCCTTGATAAAGAGATAATTTCAGATAATAAGCCTTTTCGAGGGGGCAACCTCCTTTTACCCCACTTAAATGTTCAAGTACAAGATGATTCAAAATGAAAATGTCTCCTTGGTATATATAGGAGACTAGGAGGTATAATTACAAATAATGGCCTAAAGCCAACATAATTAAAATAACATTAATAATCTAAATTACAACTAATGGCATAAAGCCGACATAAATAAAATAGAATTACTAATCTAATATGCCCCAATTAAGGGGTAATGAGCCAATATTAGGGATTAACATGCCCCTCCCCTTGAGACAAGTGTTTTCCACAACGCTTGAGTAACTCTAGATGCTTCTGTATAAAAGAATCATCTTCCCAAGTGGAATCTTCAGCCGGTAGTTTCCTCCATTTAATGAGATACTATGAAATGGATCTATTCCTCAGTTGGCGAATTCTTGTGTCAGTGATGGCTTCAGGCTCCAAT
>ML782672.1:1049665-1075809 GCA_009831015.1 Picea engelmannii
TAGGAGACTAGGAGGTATAATTACAAATAATGGCCTAAAGCCGACATAATTAAAATAACATTAATAATCTAAATTACAACTAATGGCCTAAATCCGACATAAATAAAATAGCATTACTAATCTAATATGCCCCAATTAAGGGGCAATGAGCCAATATTAGGGCTTAACACTGAAAACACGCTTGTTAGAATGGTGGCAGCTTATGTCTAAAAAGAGATGTGACAGCTACGCTCATTCACAAGAAGATGAGTAAAATGAGGATCTGAAGGCCTTTCTACAATAATCATGAATGCAAAAACCCTATACATCCAAAAACCTAACCCTAGGAGATGAAGCGCCAAAAGTCATGTGGCGCATGTTGGGGTAAGTTAGTACATCAACTTCCCGTGGTCATAACTTTTTCATACGATCTTTGTTTAGGGTGGACGATATCTTTTTGGAAATATATTGATGAGGAGATTCATTTAAGGGGCTCAATTAAAGCCTTTGGCTATCATTGAGGTGCCCGATCGTGAAAAAACGTCGTTTAGGTCCTCAAAATTTCCCCAGAAGTTTGGGACCTAAAAAACTATTAAAAATAGTAAGTTCCCAAAAAATTGTTTTGAGCCAGTTGGAAAAGGTGGGTGGCCACTGAGATCATCCTAGATCACTTTTTGTCCAAGTTTTCATAAGTAATTGGCATGCTTCCTCCCATATCTTCCATTATTTCATCCTCTTGTATGTTGTGGACATACGTCAGTCTTTCTCCTTTTTTAGGGCAGTGCCTATATAAATGATTTCCCTCACATCGCCAATATTATACAAGTTGTTTCCTTGTACTTTTCCCAAATGAATCTATAGTCTTATGTTCATTTTAGGATAACTAACTTTGCTTATTTTCTTGGGAATTATTCTTGAAAATGGGTGGCTTAAAACCTTTCTTCCTTTGATCCTTTTTACCCTTCATCTTATTATTCCAAGATTTTTGGAAAATTGGCCTTCCTTCTTTGCTCATAAATATGCCTTTCTCACCTTATGGTTTCCTCCAAGGTATTGAGGTTATCATATTGAATCTTTTCATTGTAGAAGGAGGGTAACCCACTAAGAAACCTTTGTATTTCGACCTTCTCATCCTTGATGAATTCAACATACTTCAACAATTCAAGGAACCTCTTCTCATATTCCTTCATTGTCATGTTTCCCAACTTGATTTCAGAGAAATATTTCATCTTCCTCTCATAGTAATGCTCGAAAAAATATTTCTCTTGGAAATATTATTTGAACTGTTTCCATGAGATCCTCTTCTCATCAAGGTTCTTGGTTCACTTAAGCTAATCCCACCACATGGTTTCTTTTCCTTGCAAGTGGTAGGTGGAAATTATAGCTTCTACCCTTGAGGGATAATCATATAGCTGGAAATATTTCTTCATTTACAATAGTCAGGCCTTGGCCTCTTCTCCTTTCTAGTGCTCACCATTGAAATTTGGTGTCTTGATCTTTTTGATCTCACCTTGAAACATGCCTCGTTCATGCCTTCTCCTTTTTCTCCGGACATAAGACACACTTGGGATGCTCCCTAGACCTGAAATTGCATGAGTTCTTCTAGTGGATTTCCTTGGATATTGATGGTGCCTGCTCATGCTTCTTGACCGCCGATCATTTCCATGATCATCCATTTTTCTTTGAGATATACATGATGACACTTTTCTAGCACTAGCTAATTGCTTAGTTCCAGAGTCTTTGTTGGATTTCTTATGCGACATATTTAAGTTTTGAAGTATCTCTTCCTAATCCTTCATAATAATTTCATTATCATCTCTATAGCTCTGCACTTCCCTATGCAGGCTTCTCATAGTTATATGCGCCTTCTTGTCTCTTCTTCCATTTGACTATGTCTCAACATTCCCCATGCTGACATGGTTGTAATATCCCTTAGAATCTTCTATAAATTCAATCCTTGTATAAGAACCAAAGTTTCTTTCATGTACCTTTAATTCTACAAGAAATGTGCATGTAATAATTACCATTAGAATATAGATAACATAAAACATTTCATCAATTAGAATAAAGGTTATTATTTATCCCAATTTATGAAGGACATAATGCACCAAATTAAAATATAATTCCTTATATGCATTCCTCCCTGAAAAAATATTTCCAACAACTATACCCATGCCTCAATTTGAGTTCTAAGAGAAAAGTTACAACATCCACATGTTGTAATTTTCCACTCATTTACTGCTACATAAATCTCTTTATTAATTTCTCAAAAAAATTATTTCCCCTTTCAAAATTATGGGTTGACAGATGTCTTCTAATCCTCAATACCTTTCCAACAACTATTCTCTTGCTCAAATTTGAGCTCCGAGCTGAAATTTATGATCCGGAGAAGTTTAAGTTGTTTTACCCAATTTATCCCTACATGCTACACGTGCCTTATTTCCCTTCTTGCACATTTTCAGGTACCCATAACCCAAATATGGCTCCATCACTGGCTTCTATGGGTCATAATATTTCTATAGACTACTCCTATTCCCAAAATGGACTTCCGAACAAGGATTTATTCCCTCTGGAAGTAATTTGGTGCCATAATTTTACCTTTATTGTTTTGGTTGTAACTTTCTCATACGAGCTCTATTTTGCGAATAGTTTAGCTCATTGGAAATCTCTCCTCAAGCTATTTTATTTGAACTATAGAGACATATAGTATTTTCTTATGGGTTTTTATTGGATAAAAACATTGTTTAGGCCCTAAAAAATGCTTCACAAGTTAATGGCCTTCAAAAATATGAAAAGTTCAAAAAATTTCATATAAAATTGATTGTTTTACTGTGTTAACGACCCTTAAATACGAACTGTTGATCTCAAATCACGTGGAATATGAGCCATTGATATTCACTCCATCATCCATCAATGATTTTCATTCTCCTTTGGATGTGCGCATCATTTTTCCCAAACTGTCGACCCAACCATCAGTCATTGGCCCATTCCCTTGACAACCGATTCGTAGCACAACGCTAAACCAGTTGACCTGACCATCGGTCGTTGGATATTTTCATGGAGAAGGGAACTCCTCACTAATTTTGATGACACCCTACCATTGGCCCATCGGTCATCAGTCATCCCCATTGACTGATGAAAAACTTCTCTAGTTCAATCGACCTGACTGTTGACCATCAATCACTTTTGGAATAACATGGCATGGCACATGGATGCTAACGTGGCATGACATGTCATCCTGAGGTGTCAAATTGGATGATGTGGCATGAAACATGAATGTTGACATAGCATGACATGTGGATTTTGACGTGGCATGACACATCATCACCCTCTTTCCTTCATTGTCCATTGGTCGTTTCTCTTGGACAACCTGAACACCTCACCAAATCAGACGACACCCAATCATTGACTTATCAGCCCATTGGTCATCCTCTTGTTTGATTCGAAACATTTCATTGAATCTTATCGATGCCCAACCGTCGACCCATC
The DNA here is from genome assembly GCA_009831015.1 of Picea engelmannii. NCBI lineage: Eukaryota > Viridiplantae > Streptophyta > Pinopsida > Pinales > Pinaceae > Picea > Picea engelmannii. The sequence continues at coordinate 1,053,134 of ML782672.1, forward strand.
GACCACCGACAATTTTAGTTGGTGACTAAAAACATTTCGTTGAATCCGATCGACGCCCAACCATCGACCATCATCCACCGGAGATGTCTTTTGGACAAACCAAACTCTTCACCATTTTGGTCGACCCGACCATTGACCATCAACGATTTCTCTTAGAAATTTCCACACTTAGAAATTTTTGACCAAAATCCCCGACGAATCTAAGCCATCGATCTTCAAGCCAAGAATATCTTGATTGTCAATCGACTTCCTTCCTCCAACCTCCGAGACTAATTAGGACCGTTGATTTTCTTCCTCTGCAAAATGATGAAAATAGATCTTGGTCATTGATTTACTCAACCTTCCAAATGGTCGAAACCTTTAAATTTATTTAAGTGAATCTTGGCCATTGATCTCGTGATCAAACATGATTTCAGTCGTCGATTCACTAGGTTTGTAAAACACTATTGCAACCATTAGAACTCAAATTTCAACCTCCCAAGTTGAATTACGACCTACAAATCTACAAATTTACTTCATAAAACCTCACAAACATTTACGAGGCATCTAAAACTCAAATCTTTCTCACGAATTTGGGAATTTCTCTTTGATTTTCTCCATTTTTTCCCCAAATTCACCACAGACAACTCTGTAACAACACATTTACCAAAATTCACACTAGTTTTGGCCCATCCAAGCCCTATGTTTGAACCAGAGGCTCTAATACCATAATGTAACATCCCCCATCCCATCTGAGGAACATTACGGTGAAGAATACTCTTACAAATTAAATTTTCTTCTATTTAATAATTCATGTATCTTCCAACTATGAATTACAACCAAATTTAACTATTTTTCACTACCATTAAATTCATGCATCTATCACATACTAAAATGGACATGAATGCAACTTAATAATTCAACACAACATCATATAAATCATTCTCAAATACAAATATTTCATGCGCAATAGTTTAACTCATAAACACAAAATATAAACAGATAAAACACTTATCTTTTATAATCTGTTGTGCAACCAACTGCTTGGGACAGATGTTCCACCCAAACATAGACTGATTGTTCCAAATATCAACATCCAGTAACCCCTGAGCTAAGGCTAGTAATCCAAAAAAGAGGGTCATCTCTCACTATCCACTCACAGCTTATAAAACTCAAAACCCATTGGTATTCTCCTACATCTCTCCCGATTTTTCATCAACTCTCTTTCTCTCGACCTACCCAACCCAGGGAATGTAACCCTTCACTGATATCAGTCCCTCGGGAATCCCATTCATTTATCAAGGTCTCTCTGGTGTAGGTAACCAGGAATCTCTCAGTTGGAAACTCCAGGGAACTTGTTTCTAGGAAAAACTACCAGCAACAACAACAAACACTTGTTGTTACAGTGCAACTCACTCAGGAGTTCACTCTGCAGACATGACAATCTATCTCTTCAATATTCAGCTCCAAATCACTCCAAATACACTCCAACATACTCTATAATTCTCCCTCCATGGTTGCACCAACTCCAAGCTCTCTTCCTTTCTCTCTACTTGCTCCTCATGCACTAAAATTGATTGTGTAAAATTGTTGTAGCTACCCATACAAATTTCCTCTCCTTGGATTTCCATTCTCCACTCACAAACTTCCCCAAGATGATTGTACTCAACCCCCATGTGCCCAATAACTATGGGATGTGAACACTCACACCCGCTCTCTTACATGTATTCAATGATTGGCTTTAGAAACACTCAATCAGAAATTAGAAGGTTCATATATCAATCACAATTTTAGGAAAATGGGTTGAATTAATATACATGGGTAAATCCCCCTTGGACCCCTCTTGACCATTCTTTCAAACCCTCCTCTCTCTTGTGGATTGATTCCTCCCCCATCTCTATCCATGTCCCCTTAGCAGCTGGCATCACATTTTATTATTAAAACATTGAAATACAGTTTGAATATACATTGCTTTCACCATAGCCACACATTATATCTACATTAAGCATTAATTAAACTGAAAAATATAGTGGGGACGTTACACCAAGGAAAGGGGTCGATGACCAATGGTTGGGTCGGTATTTTAGGCAGTTAGGGTAGATAAACAATTGATATTCCACCCTATTTTGAGATCGATGGTGCATATTGCCACATAGGGAAGGCTGTCTATCAATTTTAAAAAAAATTAAAAAAAATTGGAGCCATTTTCTTATTTTGACCATAACTGAAGCAGACTAATTCAGATTTAGATAAAAATTTGGAATTTTTCCGTGGAGAGAAGATCTACAAAAGTGCCAGACAAGGTCATTGCCCATTTCTACTTTGATTTGTCAAAAATTGCAGAATAGTTGTTAGGGACCTAACCCCCTAACTTCTCATGTAGGTAGAATAATATATTTCCATGTAATAAAGGTCGATACTAGTTAATAAGGCCTATTTAATAAATATGAACAAGTCAATGTAAGAAGACATATTAGAAGCTTTCGCTTCTAGAAATATCTTTTTCTAGAATGTTCTTTAGAAGATAGAATTAGTATAAATAAGAGTAGAAGGTATGAGAGGGATTTGTCTTGAGAATTATTGTGATAGAGCTCTGCTCTGTTGGAGATTGCCCCCTCAAAGAGGTAAGTGAACATTGTTTCTTATCAATAAAGGTATTATTCTAGTGTTGTGGAATCCATATATTTGTTGTTCTATTGTTTTTTTTTTTTACAGAAGCGAGTAATGGGGCATTTATTATAGATTGCGGAAAACCGCTAATGCTGTTACAAAGTAGAACTACAGCTAGACTAGCTGAGGATTACTTCTATCCATATTGACTATTACATGCCACATGGAAGCCAGACCTGGCTGCAACACAACTATTTTGATAACGCTCCTAACTTGCCCCAGATGATTAAAGAGGAGTGCTGCCGGGCTACTCCTTCCCTTTCCCTTTGGACTGTGTTTTCCCTTCTGCGTGATCCTTGTTGAGTTGTTCCATCTGCTGTTCCAGATTCTTCATTCTTTCCTCATTATCTTGATTCGGCTTGCTTAGCTCCTTCCTGAACTTCCAGATCTCTTCGCACAGGCTGGAGCGAGTGTAGATGATATCAGTCTAGAGGGCCTTCATCCTTCTTCCAGCCTCACTGTCCAGATTGTGGAGGAATTCATTCAGGTTGGTCATGAGCATCTGCAGAATTTTGAACTTCTCTTCCAGTGTCGTAAGCCTTGCATCCACCGTTGGCTTTGGGCTTGAACTGGATGCCATCGCGTGCTCCTGAAACCCTTTACTTGCTGTCCAGATTCTGTTTTGGCTTGGCTCTTCTACACGCAGACTGCCTTCCTTTGATCTCCACCTTCCCGTTCTCATGCTTTTGTATCCTTGCGCTAACCTTTTCGTGCTAGATTCTCTGCACAGGTGGACGATTTTGGTATGGTGACTATCTGCTAACCTTCTGGAGTGCCTGCCCATTCTGAAGATCGCCCCATCATTCATAGATTTCACTGTCCTTTTGAATGTACTAGCTTCTTTACCAACCGCGCATCTGTGGAATCTCATGATATACTTCCATTACGGGATGCCCCAGGTCTTTGTAACTCCATTAAGAATCAGAGTGCTTTTCCCCAAACAAAATCCTTTGTTGGCTTCCTCGTCCGCCTGGGTGTTATTACCCCGTAGAACATGAAACCAGCTAATTTCCTGGAACCTTTGCTTAAGAATCCAAATTTTGTCCATGATGTGCTATAGCTGCCCGTCCGAAATCCTGGTGTTTTGATTCAAAGCCTGAATTAGGAACCTTGAGTCCCCAATCACGGTTAAGTTCTGAATTCCTAAGGAGATGGATTGGGTCAGCCCCTGCCAGAGGGCGAGAGATTCGGCTTTATTATTTGATTCAGTTCCCAGGCCCCAGGCATACCTGGCAATTAAGTTCCCAGTAGGGTCCCTTATTACTCCTCCACCCCCAGCTTCCCCTGGGTTGCCCTTAGACGCACCATCAAATGATAGAATGCAGGTATTTAGGGACTGTGTCCATTCCTCCAATTCATCTTTGTCCAGTCTGATTTCCCAATTGCAAGGCGAGGAGGATGGGGGTCCTCTGGGGGTTGTGGTCTGGAGCCCGAGTTGGCAGATCCATTGTCCTTCTTCAATGACCAAGGCCTTCGAATTGGTGGTCTTTATGAAGTAGCACGCGCTCTCACTGAAGAGGCTTTTGATTTTGACCGCTACCTGAGCTGGGGTTTTTTTCTCGTCTCTGAAGACCCGGTGGTTCCTTTCCAACCATAGCTTCCAGAGAATGAACTTCGGCAGAGCTTTCCAAGTTGCTGTGAGATGGCCTTGGTTTGATGTCCTGAAAGGGAACAAGGCTGGCCAGTTTGTGAACAAAATATGAAAGTCCTGTGGGATGGAGGGGAGCAGAGCACCTAAACCAAGAGTAAGATTCCAGACTTCCGAGGCAAAGGGGCAGCTCAACAGCAAATGAATTGTTGTCTCCTCGGCATGACAGCAAAGAGGGCATCTTGTTGGCCCTGTCCAACCTTTTTTCTTGAGATTGTCTCCTGAGAGAACTCCATTTTGAGCGACTGTCCAGATGAATAAGTCCACCTTTGGGAGGGTTTTAACTGCCCAAATTTCCTTCCAGGCTGCCGAGTCCTGCTGTGCTTGAATGCTTGGGACCAGGAGGCAGTATCCCTTAGCTGAGGTGTAGAATCCCGCCTTGGGGCCCCAACCGATCTTGTCTTTCTTTGTCTTCCTGAGAGGAGTTCTTCCTTGTAATGCATCCTTGAGGCAACTCCACTCTGCTTCTAGGTCCTGGGGCAGTGAAGCGATCTCCCACCCGGACCAAGACTGAGTTTCATCGTGTTTCCATGCCGAGATATCCCAAAGGCTGTGGATATTGTTGAGATGCATCCAATCTTTTAGATTCCTTAGCTCCAGCCCAGTTGAGATTGCTGCACCTCCAAGAACTGAGTCTTCCCAAATGTTGATGCTTTTCCCATTCCCCGAGATCCAAGTAGTATGTGGAAGAAAAGCTGGAAGCACTTTCTGACATAAATTGAAGATTGGTGATCCTTTCCCTGCTCTGATGGGGCGATTTAAACATTTCTTTCTGGGCCCTCGAAAATACTTCCTCCAAAGGGCTTGCTTGCTCCAGCTGATTGATCCTGTGATGAGGTTCCATAGGATTTTGGCTCCTAGAGCCAGATTTTGCCTCTGCATATCTTTTATTTGAAGGCCCCCTTCTGGATATGATTTAGTAAGTTTTCCCCATTTTACCAAATGAATTCTGCGACCTGTTTTCTTTCCTCCTTCCCAAAGGAAGTGTCTGATCATCACCTCAACTTTCTGGATTACTGTTCTTGGTTCTAAGAGAAGGGCGCTTTGATAAATTGAAATGCTGGAGAGGAATGCTTTAATGAGGACTAGTTTTCCTGCCAAATTTAACCAATTGGCACCACAGGACTGAATCCTATTTTTGATTTTTTCTATAATTTTATTCCAGCTTGCTACTTTGGATCCAGTCTTAGTAATGGGGACTCCTAAATAAGTGAAATCTTTCCAGCTAGTGCTTCCGGTGATCCCAAGGATGCCCGATATCTCATGCATTTCTCTTGGGTTTACATTCCAGCCATAGATTTTACTCTTGGCTGTGTTAATTACACTACCAGACATATTTGTAAACACGTCCAGTTCCTTCTTGAATTTTCTTGCAATTGTTGCACTTGCGCCTCCCAGGAGCAGCGTATCATCCGCGTACTGAGCGTGATTTATGTCCTTGACCCTTTTTGCGATACACAGTCCGGAAAGGTTTTGTTGAAGCTGCCCAAACTCTAATTGAAGGCTTAGTACAGAGGCTTGAATAGCATACAATAGAGGGGATAGAGGGCATCCTTGCCGGAGGCCTCTTGAGGCTTGGAAAAACCTTGTGGCTCTTCCATTGACCAGCGGAGCTATCCACGGTCCTGAGATGCATGCTTTAATCCAACTTATGAAGGAGGGCGCAAACCCAAAGCATTCCATTACTTGAAACAAAAATGTGTGCCTTACTCTATCGAAAGCATTTGAAATATCGAGTTTGACAATCATACCTTTATCTTTCCGTTGCAGGCTTGAATGAAGTGCCTCTTGGATGAGAATGATATTGTCCGTTATGCTTCTACCTTTATTAAATCCTCCTTGGTTCTCTGGGATAATGGCAGGGAGAACGCCTTGAAGTCTGTTTTCTATCAGCTTGGTAAGAATCTTATAGCTGGTGTTGCATAAGGAGATCGGTCGGAATCTATCGAAGCTGGCCGCTCCTTTTTCCTTTGGCAGTAAAGCTAAGAATGAAGAATTCGTGCCTCCTCCAATTTTAGCACAAGCTTGGGATTTTTTAATGAGCTTCGTGAGATTAGACTTAATTATATTCCACCCATGTTGGAAGAATCTGGTCGTGTACCCATCAGGACCAGGGGATTTATCTAGATGCAATTGGTCCAGGGCCTCTTTGATTTCATTTTGGTCTATTACCCTTGTTAAATTGTTGTTAACCTCTTCTTGGATTTTTGAGTGGATCAGATTCAAAGGATAGGAGGTTGGATCGCTTGCCTCTGTATTGGTCTCCGTATAGAGTGCTTCAAAAGTTTTCACCGCTGCTTCTTTGATGCCTTCGAAGTCCGTAATAGGCTGACCCTGGGAGCGAATTTTTGTCACCGTTTTGAACTGCTTCCTGGCCTCTGCTTGCTTATGGAAGTATGCAGTATTCTTGTCCCCTGCTTCAAGCCAGAGGCATCTCGATTTTTGCTGCCAATGTTTCTCTTCTTCTCTGCAGGCTTGGTGCCATTCTTTTTGCAGCTTTGCCTCTTGTTGCAGCGAATCTTCCGAGGGTTCTGCCTTTTCAATTTCTAGTTGGTAAGCCTCTAAGTGTTGCTGCGCTTCTAGGCGTTTGGAGATGGGGTTTGGTAACATTTTGGCCCATGCTTTTAATGCCCTCTTTAATTTACGGAGTTTTTCTTCCCAAACGTAGAAAGGAGAGCCTAAAACGGATTCGTTCCAAATTCTGGTTACCAAGGCCATGTATACTTCTTCTTGGATCCACCTTGGGTTGAATCGAAAGGGGATTGGCCCCAGATTAAAATCATAGGTCAGAATTAACGAGATTGGCTTATGGTCTGACACGCTATGAGGGAGGATAGCAGAGTCTATACTTAACCCAAGGACTAGGAAGGAGCTTTGGACAAGGAATCTGTCCAACCTTGCTGCAATATGCCCTGGCCCCACCCTCTTGTTTTACCAAGTGAACTTTCCTCTTGCTGGCTTTATATCCTCCAGCTCCAAAATAGACATTATTTCCTCGACCCATTCCCTTGCTTGATCCCTAACTCTTGAGCCCCCCTTTCTCTCGGAGGCCGAAAGGGTGAGGTTCAGATCGCCCCCCAGGATGATATTATCCAAAACGTTGTCTTGCATAAACTCTCTTAAGGAGTCCCAGCAAGAGAGTTTTTCTTCAGCCAAAACAGGAACATATAGATTAAAGAGACTTACTTGTATTCCGGTGTCCAGTTGGACCAGGCTGGTGTAGATCCAGTGTTTGCGGCTTTCATATTTGCGTAGGTCATATTTTTTGGAGTTCCAGATCGTGCCAAGGCCACCTGATGCCCCTCTGGCACTTTCAGCGATACCAGTGCTTGCGTTCCATCTTGCTTTGAATTTCTGGAGGAAGTCATGTCCCTCCATCTTGGTTTCTTGGATTAGTAGGATCTCGGCATTAGCGGCCTTGATAATATCTTTCATCACTTCCTCCTTGGGTGTGCTTCCAAAACCTCTGCAATTCCAAGACACCAGCTTCATTGATTACCTGAGGGGGTTTGATGGCCTTCCTGGAAGGCCTTGGATTTCTTCCTGGTATGTATGGCTTTTATGACCTGCTTTAGGGTTGGCTGCGATCCGTTCAAAAAATCCTTGTAAGTCTCTTTTTCCCTCTCTGCTATTTTGGATTTCCTCCCTCTTCTTTGCTTCTGCGGGGTGAGTTCTATGTTGCTGTCTTCCTCGCTGCTGCTTTCTGAATGAATCTCACCCTCTTCTCTTGCATGCACGTCCCCTGGATCTCTAGACTCGTTATCTTGATCGTCCCTTTCCCCTTGCGTCGGATTTCCCACTGGATCCAAGGTTATGCGCGGTGGCTCAGGGTCCTCTGGGCTTGGATCCGTAACCCCTACTGAGGTTCCCATTGTCTTCTCAGCAGCATCTACCTTATTGCTGTCCCGTGCTTCTTGGTTGTGACCCAGATTTGTTTGAGGCGCCCGATCCAAGCCCCCGAGTCTTGGGCCCTTTTCCCTTGAGGAAGATTTTGCCTTACCAACCTATTTCCATCCTTCACCTGCGTCTTTGGTTGTGCTTAGCTCCTTGGGACAATTCCTCTGAAAGTGTCCGTATTCATGGCAACCCCGACACTTAAACGACAGTTGTTCGTAGTCTAGTTTTTGAAAGTGTTGCCAATCCCCTACTTTGAGCTTGACCGCTTCCGGGAGTCCTACCTCCAGGTTTACCTCTACGCGGATGCGGGCACACGAATACTGATCTTTTGGATCCGCCTTATCAATGTAGTTCCCGACACCGTTGCCGATTGCCTGGAGCGAGGGGTTGTTCCAGCAATGGATGGGGAGGTTTGGAAGCCTCACCCAGACCGAGACTTCTTTTGGGACCTCCAGCTCCGGGTCAAAACTTGGGTGCCATCAGTTCAGGTAGAGGCCTTGGGGGCCCATGAAATACGGCCTATTCCGAAAGATCAAATCTCGATCAGCCTCTGAGATGAACTCAAAGATGTAATATCCTCTGCCGACTGCGTAGCAGGTTACGCTGTTCTGGATTAGGGGTCTCCAATTTCTCTGTATCTAGTTGTCAGTGGTTTTGGTGGAGGGCCAAAGCCCCATGAACTGGCCCACCAATCCTCGCTCATCTAATGAGACCGCAACTCTCATTGGCTGATCTGGGGGCAGAACGATTTCAGGGATCGAATCTAATTGTTTCACGAAGCTTGGAGGTGCCGCAGCTGTTGGTTTCTTGCCTTGTTTGGCTAGCAGATTCCGAAATGCAGTGGAGTGAGGGGGAGGAGCGTGGGGTTCCCCGCCCTCCTGTGCGGCCATGGGCGTGTTCAGGAGGCGGCTAGGTTAAAAACCAGCGCTCGTATTTTTTTTCAACTATTTGTTGTTCTATTGTTATTCTCTGAAGTATCTCTATTTTCTATTATTGAATCCATTTTTATTCATTGCAATATTTCTAGTTATGTTATTATAATAGATCTGGTACTTAAATCTAGAGACATATTCCAACATCTTAAAGATACAAAAATCTGTCATTCAATCCATAAATTCGTAGTCGGGGAAGCATACACACAAGAAATACAAGTGGTACTTAAGCGCACATTGTTGGCCACCCTTGTAACCCTTGTTGGTACCCCTTAGAGTGGTAGCGCATTAGACAACATGTGTATATGGATTTGACCTAGATACCTTGAAGCCCTCCATAGATAAACTGATCAACTTCCTGACTTCTATAGTGCCATTGAGAACAACACTTAGGAAGATACTCTCTAGTACCTGGGTAGTCGGGAAGTATGGCTAAGGGCATGGTCTAGCCTTAGTTGGTGCCCTGAGATATTGGGTTGAGTACTACTGTTGGACCCCACACGTATATCAGAGAGTTATAGCACAGAGAAAACCCTTGTTTGTAGAAACCCTGAATACCCTAACCCTTGGGAAAAAAATAGAAACAGAACATACAACATCTATTGTCGTGCAACTGTGCCTCCTGCATTCTGGTCGCAAAATTCCTACACATTTTTTTTGTTAATAATTTGGCCATTTCATCATTGTAATATTATTCAGATCGGAGTATAACTCCACAAGAGTTATTAAAAATAAAAATAAAAGAGTTTGGGTCCTACCCGCCCTTGGATTCTTCTCTTTGTCCTGATCACAGTGGTACCTATCATTTTCAAGATTGTTTTTTCGTGGACCCGACCCCTTCCCAACACCCTTATTTGACACCTATCTCATTGCATTCCTCTTTTCACACTGAACATATTCATATATTTCATTTTTCACTCTTTTTATGTGGTCCCACTTCCCCTCTTGCGTTCCCCTCCTTCACCCATGGCCACCACTCGCAACCAAGAATTCCTTCACCCGCAATATGAATCCAAACAACACAAGGTAGACATCCAAATACTAACCTATGAAATGGATTCCAATAATTCTCGATTGGACACCTTCGAGGCCAAAGTTACAGGTGAATTGGCAGAGGTTAAGGGTGATTTTTTCTCCCTCACCCAATGGTTGAAACAAATCCTTGACTCTCCCTCTCTTGAACAACCTTCCAACTCTGAAGGTGAGAAATATTCCCATAATATGGCCCTTCACTCCAAATCCCTTCCTCATGACCCTCATCTTCCGTGAGTTGAAGTGAACAAATTTGATGAATCTGATCCCACTGGTTGGGTCATTCAAATGGAACATTATTTCTCCTTGTATGGCATTACTAATGATCTGGCCAAACTTCGTTATGGTGTTCTCTATTTGGATCTGAAATGTTGGAAATGGTTATAATGGCATAGAAAGACTCGTCAGGGGTATGTTTCTTGGACTCAGTTTGTGGTAGAGTTGTATGACCGCTTTGACACTAACGCCCACTATCTTGGTCATTTGACCAAGTTGAAGAAATCTGGAAAAGTGGAAGACTTCATATCTTCATTTGAACACTTGGATTTTAGAACGGAGAGCATGTCTAATGCCTTCTTTCGGGAATTTTTTATCAGTTTCCTCAAAGAGGAAATTCAATCCCAGGTCCTCATGGCTCGCCCTCACACTTGGTTGGAAGCTACTTAACATGCTAAGGAATCCCAAAAAATTGTCTCTACTTAGACCCTCAAACCTTCCTTTGTTCCTTGCACTTGACCTACTAACCCTGCCCTTCCTCCCACTCCCCTCAAGATCCAGAAATTAACTCGGGATGAAATGTTTGAATGCCAACTCAAGGACGTTTGTTATAATTATGATGAAAAATATTTTATGGGGCACAAGTGTAAGGAACAAAAGTTGTTTATGGTCATCTTTGAGGATGTTTCTGAAGAAGAGATTGAGACCCCCCTGTAGTATATTTACCCGAGCCAACTGATATAAACCCGTCCTCTGACCGACCAGAAGTAGAACTGGTCATTTTATTGAATGCTCTTAATGGCTTCTCTACTCCCCAAACCCTCAATTTCATTGGCTACATTAACAATCGAAAGGTCATCATCTTAATTGATAGTGGCAGTACTCATAATTTTATACATTGTCATATTTCCCAAGAAACCCATTTCTATATACATGTAGTCAACTACTTTCAAATCACAATTGCCAATGGAGGTTCCATGAAATGTGGGGGGCATTGTGAAAATGTGCATCTCCAAATTGGGAAGTACAACCTGAAATCTCATATGTTTTCTATTGAAAATGGTGGTTGTGATATTGTGCTCGGCGCAGAATGGTTATGCACTATTGGTCCCATCCTCATGGATTTTAAGTAATTAATAAGCAGGACAACAATATAAATTCCAAGGTATCACAACAACCTCTCTTGAGATCATCATTTCCCATCGAATGGAAAATCTCCTAAAAAAAGTTCATTCCAACATTATTTCCCAACTCCATTCTATTCAAGAAATTGAGACACATGTGATGCATCTTGACCTCCAATATATCATCTCCAAACACCAAGTTGTTTTTTCGACTCCCTAAGGACTTCCTCCTTTGCATGGTGTTCATGATCATTCCATTCCTCTCATCCCCGATAATATTCCTCCCAATGTTCTCCCTTATCATCATCCCTTTCCCCAAAAGAATGAAATTGAGAAAATTGTTCAAGAATTGCTAGACGTTGGTGTTATCCTCCCTAGTAACAGCCCTTATTCTTCCCTTGTGGTCATGGATGGTGCTAAAAAAAGAAGTTACTTGGTGCATGTGTCCAAACTTTTGCGCCCTCAATAAACTCACCATCAAACAAAAATTCCTCATTCCTGTCATTGATGATCTCTTGGATGAACTAAGTGGTGCTCAGTATTTTACTAAACTTTATCTCCATTCTAGATACCACCAGATACATATGTGAGAGGATGACATTCATAACACTACTTTTCACACTCATGAGGGTCACTATGAATTCTTGGTCATGCCCTTTAGCTTGTATAATGTTCCCTCCACTTTCCAAAGTCTCATGAACCATGTTTTTCGTCCTTTTCTCTGTCGTTTTGTCCTAGTTTTATTTGATGATATTCTCATCTATAGTAAAACTTGGATAGGCCATCTTACCCATGTGGATCAAGTTCTTAGTCTACTCTCTCAGTACCAACTTTTTCTCAAGCAATCTAAATGTGCCTTTGGAGCTTCGGAAGTGGAGTACTTGGGTCATATTTTCGGCAAGGATGGTGTAAGGGTGGATCCTAAGAAAATTGAATCTATGCAGGATTGGTCCCGCCCAAAAAGTCTCAAGAGATTGCATGGTTTTCTGTGTTTAACAGTATATTATCACAAGTTTGTTAAGAATTATGGAAAAATTGCAGTGTCTCTTACTACTCTCCTCAAAAATAATTATTTCACTTGGACTCTAGCAGCTGATCAATCATTTCAAGCATTGAAAGAAGTCATGTGCACAACTCATGTCTTTTCCCTTCATGACTTAACAAATACTTTCATCCTCGAATGTGATTACTCTGGGAAAGGCATTGGCGCAGTACTCATGCAAGAGGGTAGACCCTTGGCCTTCATTAGAAAACAACTCTTAGCATGACATCTTGGAAAATAAATCAATGAAAAGGAAATGTTGGTTATTTTGCATGTTGTGGATCTCTAGCGCCCTTATCTCTTGGGGAAACTCTTCCAAATTAAAACAGACCATCAAAGCCTCAAGTATTTTCTAGAACAGAGGATTTCATTTCAGGAGCAACGAAAATGGGTGACCAAGCTATTTGGATATGATTATGAGATTATTTATAAGAAGGGAAAATATAATGTAGTGGTTGATTCTCTGTCCACAAAGTCCGAAGAAGAAGGATCCATTTTTTCCCTCTCCTTCATTGTCCTAGATTGACTCCACATTGTTTGCCAAGAATGGCTACAAGACCCCAAAAATTCTCGATTGATCCAGTGCTTGCAAGACAATTCTCCATTTTCTCCACAGTACTCTTGGCACAATGAATAGATTTGCTACAAAGGTCATCTATATTTATGCCATCAGTCACAACTTAAATCCACAGTTCTTTTTGAGCTTCATGCTTCACCCATAACAAGGCATTATGGATGTACCAAAACCTATGAACGAGTCAAATGTTCTTTTTTTTGGGAGGGTATGAAACAAGACGTCCGCACCTTTGTGGTTGAATGTGATGTTTGTCAAAGAAACAAGGAGGAAACTGTCAAAGCTCTGGGCACACTACAACCGCTTTCAATTCCACCAGCTAGTTGGTGAGACATTTCTATGAATTTCATTGTGGGCTTACCTGAATCCAGAAATAAGTCAATCATCATGGTGTTATTTGATTGCCTTTCCAAATATGCTCATTTTTGTGCTCTTCAACACATGTTCACAACATCCACAGTGGATCATATTTTCAAGCTTCATGGCATGCCTCATTTTATTGTATCTGACAAAGATCCCACTTTCACCAACAATTTTTGGCAAGAACTATTAAGGCTCCATGGAACATAATTACATCTCAATACTTCTTATCACCCACAGACTGATGGCCAAATTGAAGTTGTCAACAAGTTTTGGAAACATATTTGAGGTTTTTTGCATCTGACTGGAAACATCAATGGGCTAGTGGTTAGTACCCCCAGCTGAATGGTGGCATAACACATCTTACCATACTGCTACCCACATGACTCCTTTTGAGGAAGCATACAGACAAAATCCCCCATCAGTTCTTTCCTACATACCAAGGGCCTCGAAGGTTTAGGAGGTTGAAAAAACCCTTATAGTCTGTGCTTCCATTCTCCGTACTCTCAAAGATAATTTCATCATGGTTCATAATCATATGAAACAACAAGCAGATCAAGGACGTTTAGAATGCCAATTTGCTATAGGTGACCAGGTGTTTCCTCGTATACAACCTTACAAGAAGACTTCACTCAAAGTTTAACATTGTCAAAAGCTTACTCCCAAATTTTATGGTCCTTATACAATTCTCAAGTGTGTGGGACCAATTTCCTATCAGTTAGCTCTACCCATTCATTCTAAGATTCATCATGTTTTTCATGTCTCATGCTTAAAGAAGGTGATTGGAATTAAGTGCCAAAATCAAACCAATCTTTCGGAGATGGATACCGAAGGTTCCATATGGTTGCAGCAACACAAAGTCTTGGACCAGCATTAACATTGTATCCATTAGCGTACCATCAAGGAGATGTTAGTGCTGTGGAAAGATAGAAATCCAGAATATGCCACCTGGGAGCTAGCCACTATTCTCCATGAATTTCCTCATCTCAAGCCTTACGGAAAGGTTGTTTTTCAAGGGGGGGGCATTTTAGGGACCTAACCCCCTAACTTCTCATGTAGGTAGAATAATATATTTCAATGTAATAAAGGTCAATACTAGTTAATAAGGCCTATTTAATAAATATGAACAAGTCAATGTAAGAAGACCTAATAGAATCTTTCACTTCTAGAAAGATCTTCCTCTAAAATGTTCTTTAGAAGATAGAATTAGATAAATAAGAGTAGAAGGTATGAGAGGGATTTTTCTTGAGAATTATTGTAATAGAGTTCTCCTCTGCTGGAGGTTTCTCCCTCGAAGAGGCAAGTCAACATTGTTTCTTATCAATAAAGGTATTATTCTGGTGTTGTGGAATCCATCTATTTGTTTTTATTTTGTTATTATCTACAGTATCTCTATTTTCTATTGTTGAATCCACTATTATTCACTGGAATATTTCTGCTTATGCTATTATAATAGATATGGTACCTAACAATAGTGGTTTTTAAAGATCTGGGTCCAGATCATTGGTAGAGATATAGATTAAATTGAAACTCTTGGAGAGAGTCCAGAAAGTAGACATGGAAATAAACCATGAAGTAACTGAATAAATTCTAAGCGATTTGGAATGGGGATGCTGAAGTAGGCCAAAATCCACTATTCTTGGCCACTTTTTGGAGATTTTTGATATTTTTAGAGGAAAAGTGACCCCAGATAACAAAACTGGAAATTTTTATTTAATTGACATTTTGTATACTCATTAATAAAAACAAAGTTGTTTTAGTGAAATTTTTCCAGAAGTGCACATATTGACAGGTAGCGAGTTTTGCTAAAAAATTGTCTAGAAAAATGGGTGAAAAAGGACAAAGTTGTCATTTCCATATTGTTGTAGTTTTTTACTGGAGAATCGGATTGAAAATATGAGAGTTTTAATGAATTCCATGTCATTATTTTTATATATGTCTCATGCAAAATTTTCTACATTTCCTGACATATTTTCTTCTGTAGTTTACAGAAGTTGGTCTTTCAATAAAATTACCCCAGTGGAGAAAAAACACAAATGGGGTGAAAATGGATTTTTCGAGAAGACATAACTTTCATCTCAGAGATCGGAATGAGGAATGAGTATATCCATTGGAAATATGATTCAGAGAAGAATAATCTAGAATTATTAGAATTTGGAGAATTGTGATGTAATTCTTCATGAGTTGAGCAGAAAAAGGACATGTAGCATTAATTGACAAAGTTCTATAATATGCATAATTCTAACGAAAATGGTTTACTGCACATTTGCAAGAATTAGAGGTATAATCAGATAAATTTGACTCGAGGATTGGATATCAAAGTCATGGAATCATGACAGAGCTTGCAGAAGTTAGCTGAGGCAATAAAGAGCTACAGGGAAAGTAAGGAAGAGTAGATAAAGAACTCAATAATTATGGAACAAAAGAATTATTATTCAACTGTTGCAGAATATGAATGAATTATAGGGAAAACAAAAAGAATCCTCACATAGGACATGAATCCAATGGGTGAAGAATGCCATTAATGGGAATACAAAGGAAAAGTAAAACTCCATAGCCTTGAAGGTAGATATATGTAGATAGTTGCAAGCTTGATATGAAAGAGAACAAGGAGCCTAGGAGGTGAGGTGTGAATCATCTCTATGTTCCAAACATAGGAGTGCCTAGGAAGGATTTGATAGATATAACCTAGCTACTTTGTCTAAAAGTACTACGTGCAAGAAATCCACTTATAATATCAGAGTTCACAATGGAATAAAGATGCCAATGCAGAGAAATCGAGGATAGAATAATGAAGGTTATTTCACTTGAAAAGTGTCACTGAATGAAAATAGACTTCCATTGGGACTGGTATTGAGTGGGAAAAGTATGGCTACACAGGGAATTGTTAAATGAAGTAATCCAATGGACAACTAGAAATAATAGCAGGGATATGGAATGATTATGGTTAAGTTGATTCAAGGATGTTGTGGTAGTAGAGGGATGGAATGTTGTGAGCTACCTCATTCCAAGGTGTTGGAATGTTCATAAAGGTAAAGTTTGAATATGTCTTCCTAAGGGAAGTTGTTGCCAATAGAAGACATTGGTTCAATTGGAGAATGGCCAAGTGGAACTTGGCTGGAAAGTGTCAAACCAAGGAACACTAATGTAGATGAAAATTACGAGAACACACAAGGAAGCAAGGATCTAAATAAATTCAAGGACAACCAAATACAACATAAATAAATAAATAAATAAGTGAACTAAAACAGAAATGCATGATGCATACAATGAAGTTAAAATTCATATGCATTAGTAGGCATCTGGACAGTGAATGCTTGGTGCATTTGGATGTTCATTTGTGCTTATGTACATGCTTGGATATGCATATGGAATGCTTGTAGACTTAGAATAGTTTTTTATTATGCAATAGTGATGCTATGGAAATTGAGTTTGACTAATGATGGATTATGCATTCAGGAAAAATTGTATAGCATGGTTAAAGACATGGATGTTGCTATTGCTTATGACTTCCATCTATGTGAAGACCCATGAAGATGGTAGGAATGGTGATCAAAAGGATGGACGAGGAAGCTTGCGAGCTTCTACAAATACCAGTTAATCAGGTAGCAACAGGTAGGTTGATAACAACCATGCAGGTATGCATTTGGTTTCTTCTAATGCATAAATGTTGAAGGGAATTGAGGTAAGAATTCCCTCAGTTAAGTTTTTCAACATTTAAATTGATCTGTAATGGTTGAAGTCCTGAAGTATGTAAATGTTGTTGATGCTAGAATGTATTTAAATAAATTATTGGTTGCATATTGTGTTATGACTGGTTATGAGATCATAACCAGTTTAAATCAAGGGACATACTCATGTTATAGAAATAAATATCCATAGAGCTAGTCATGTGTGAGACCATGATATGGTTGGATATGGAAGGGCTATGGTGCTATGTGAGTGCTCAATGGTTTCCCTATATAGCTGATGTTTGGATTGCAACCTCTTTGTTGACATCGAAGAGAACTTAGGAATTATGTTCCTAGTGTTGTGTATGGGTTGAAGAGGAAGGTATACAAATGGCCGGGCAAGTAATTGGAAAGAGTTTAGATGATGTGTTGAGGTGTTCCCCAGACCTTCCAACTCATCATGGTGGAATGCATGACATATATATGTGGTATTGTGTAGTCAATGCAGGGATGCATTTTTTAGATGTGTCCAGGGGTATTGGCACATTGATTTTTAATTTATTGGTAATTATTTGTTGCATTATGAAAATCCTATGGTGCTGAAAATGCATAATGAAGGATAATTGCATTATATTTAATATGAATACTAACTGAAGGTGATTGAATTGTTAGTTTGTTACACTTATGAGATCACTTTCTGAGTTGTTGAAAATGTTACAAGAAATAAAATATTGGCTGATAATACATGTGTAGAGAATGATGGGTTCATTCCAGTTAATAGTTGGATAAATAGAAGTAATTGAATTGTAGTTGTAAACAATTCTAAGATAACTTATGATTTTTTGTAATTTTTTCCATAAAATATATATATTGTAAATGAGTTACTAAAAATCTATTTGGCTACATTAAGGTTGAGGAAAATTTCAAGTGAACTTGTCTTGGATATGGAAATAATGTAAGCCCATAAGGAAGTTTGGTCTCTACTATTGCAAGAGCCAAACATTATGAACAAAATCTCATGCTTGGAAATTTTATTTTCCTATATAAAACAATTTTGTAAATTGGAAATTAAAAATTATTGACAATATGTTTGGTTGCATGTACATTAAGGAAATTCCAGGGAGAATGGTCTTTGATATGTCAAGTATGTAAGCCCAAAAAGAAAACCAATGCTTGTTGTTGCAAGAGCCAAACATTATGAGAAAAACTTCACGCATAAAAAATGTATTTCCTATATAAAATAGATTTGAGAAATTAATAATTACAAATTGTTATGTTATACTAACTATTTGTGTGGCTAAGTTAAAGGTTGAGGAAATTGCAAGAAGAATAGTATCAAGTATGGAAGAAATTATGAGAAGGAAGTTCATGGTTGGAAAATTTTGTTTTCATGTATAAAACAGATTTGACATTTAATGAGTGAAATTGTTATGATGATATTTCATGATGAATGTATGTATGTAATATAGATGAGATGTTAGTTATTGAATTTGGAAGCTCGGGAAGAAGAGAACTAGAAGGAAATCGATCTCAAGGACAAAGGCAAGGAACAAAGAAATGTCTAGTGGACTTGTTGCAGCTGGAGTTCCTGGGGCAGTAACTCTGAGAATTCTTGGTTGAGTGCACTAAATCCATTAAGAGAGTGGTACAACATGAAGGACTATAGGGTAGAGAAGGGGGTAGAATTCCTTGGGTTCTACAGGATAATGATGAATAAGATCTTATTGGTTTGAACTGCTACCAAAAATATAAATTGTAAAATTATTGTGCATGTTCTAGGCTAGAGTGACTATGTATGCATTTATTTAGGTCGGAGTTCCTATATCTATCTATCTATCTATCTATACACACACACACACACACACACACACACACACACACACACACACACATTTGGTTGGACTACCTATGCATATTAAAGGCCAGAGATCCTAGATTTATGATGATAATAACATTAGTATGGTATCGTTCACTGAGGAAAATGCCAAAATAAGGGGAGGGGGATGTAACACCCTATTTTCAACCCATATGAACTAGAATGTATTATGTAAATGTGACTTATGCATGTGAGCTAGTATGTTGAAAGGTCGAGGTGCCTAGAAATGTAATACGTATAATAAAATACATCAATGGTTGCAAGATGAACAAGGACAAGATATTGGGGTCTATGATTCCATGAGAGAGGGCTAAAAGGGATAACTATTTTTATTAATTTTTATTTACCCATCGTGGTTTTAATTGATAAAAGTGGTTACATGAGCTTCTTGGGGAAAGGACATGTGGTTCTTTATTTCCAAGTAAATATATAAACCCTCTTTTGGGTTCTTTGGAGGTTAATCATTCTTTCACTCATTCGTTGGGATCTTGTTCTTCATTCCATGGGGGCACATTCATATTTCTACTCATCCATTTTGTTGTTCTTTGATTGGGATTCCTTTCCTCATTCTTGCTAATTTGTGTGCTCTTGGTCTGGGCATGGAAACAAATGGTTGGAGGAGGAGTGTCATTGCTAGATGGGTGTAAGAAATTATTGATCATTCCAAGAGAGAATGGATGCATGTGTGCATGAGATTTATAGTAGTTCTAAAATAATTGTCTGCAACTGAGAATCCTTGGAGTTCCAACATGGATATTTCTTGACCAATAGAACTGGAGCCCTCGAGAGAAATGGAACAACCTAAGGGACTACATGGCAGATAAAGGTGTTCATTTATTTGGGTTATGCAAGATGAAGGGGAAGAGAGATGGAAATTAGGATTGTTGAGTGGTTGGGAAAACTTGAGAGCCCATTAGATAAAAAAAATTTGTAGAGTCGGCCTAGGACCTGTCATTGTGGATTCATAGCCTTGGCTCGAGGGTGACACTATTGTTGACAGTGAATGAACAACAATGTATATGATTGGGAGGAACGTCCTTGGTATGCTACCAATTGGTGATTGATTTTATTTAAAATAAGTTCTCTCTATCATGGTTTCCTTTGCTTGTATATTTATTTATGTTGTGTATTAATTATTATCTTTGAGATATGTATTTATAATGTTCCTATTTGTTGGTTATTGTTGTGAATGGTATATTGTTCATTTATTTTAGGTTGTAGCATGAATGTTGATTATTGCATGTGTGTCTTTCATGCTTCTTCATTAATTAATTGTTATCAGAATTCAAAATTAGTTCTTGAAGTAGTGTGGATCATCCTACTGGTGTTTGGGTATGTTACACGGGTACTACTAGAATCAATCAACACTATTACCTTTTTATTTTTTATATATTCTTCTATCTTTAAGATTTGCAATGTACTAATGCCAAACAATATTGCATGACAAGATATGGTTGGAGTAGTCTCCTCGAGTTCTATATCTTTTGATGGTTACAATTCTTGATCTTCTTCTTCTTCATGATCTATGTAGAATAATTTTTCTCACCACATTTATGCCCCTTACCATACTTGTTATCACAATTGAAACATACTCCCTTGGCTCTTATTTCATCCGTTTGTTGACCTTTCAACCTTGTGTTGGCAGGTCTGAATGGCATGTCAAAAAGTAAGGGAGAACGCCCGATGGAAGGTCCCAATTAGACCTACTCTCATTTGGGGTGGTTTTTCCAATGGGTATATGGACCTCGTTTCCGCTCAGAATTAAAAGAAGAAAGAGGGGAAATATATCAAACTCCCCCCCCCAAAGAGTTCTAATTAATCCTAAGTCTAAATTAAACTAAAACAAACTAATATAATCTAACTAATTCTAACCTATCCCGCGGGAGAAAAACTAATAGATGAGCACATCTTAAAATGATACCTGGAAAACAAAAATAGTTCATGGTAGCCAAAGTATTTTATATCAATAATATTACAGATATCATCTCAAATAGTTTAAGAGGAAATCTGTAACGTCATCCCCACACTCGCAAGAAATCACAACAGTATAAAAATTCTAAATAATAAGCACAAAAATAGTTCACATGATTAATACCCAGAAAACTTAAACCACAAATACAAGTGTAGAATAGTCCCAAAAGAATTTGCAAACAGTTATGACTTCAAAATGTCTTCTGATCTTTATTAAGTTAGAATTAATAGCACCCTCTTTCATTAAAAATGGAAAAAGTCCCCTATTACATTCAACTAGCTTTCTTTTATAAAACAAGAGAGTCTCTTCATCGCTCATGGTTGTTCGTTTTTTTTCTCCAATTTATTTGTACATTTTAGAAAATGTAGAAGTGGGATTTAAAAATGGAATATGAATAGACCCCTAGGTGGTTACATTCTCCCTATGGAAGCTTACAAATGATATCTATTTGAAATTATTGTTCACTATGCATGTTGTGTTCGTCTTTTGAATTTCTTGAGTCATTCTGGGTGTTTTTGGCTCTAGTCTACTTAATGAGATCATTTTGGATATTTCTCCTCTATATCATATTTCTACCATTCCCTTGTTGCTCTGATTCTATTTCCTATAGCTCGAGATATGATTGTTTGAAGTCTGCATATATGCATCTTCATCTGAATTTTGGTTCCTTATGTGTTTTGCATTTTTAGACCATTTCTTCTCTCAATATTCTAGAACTTGCTATCCTAGCCTGTTATTCTCTCCTCGACATTTCCATCAAGTCCTACTAGGCTTGATTTCGTGGCTTGTAGCTCCAGATATGGTTTCCTAAAGTTTGCATGGCCATTTTCCCCCCGAATCCATGGTATGTTGTTTTCTAAGTTTTTTGATGTTTTTTTTCACATGTTTAGCCTGGGAACCTCTGCCATTGCATTCTTTAGTCTGATACCTTTCCAATGAGGTATTATGGACCCAATTTCGACACATGTAGAAATAGGTATGCACATCTAAATATTGTTGCTCAACAACCATCGATTTAGCCTGTGGGTGAATCTGGACCGTTGATCTTCAACCTGCAACAGGAGTCTCACATGCATAAGAGAGTTCGTCAAATAATGATTTAAATAGTTCATACCATACAGATAGTTTGAATGAGAATCTGAGCGGGCATGAGACCTATGGCTTGTAGTTTAATTTCAGCTAATATTCCTTTTTTTTTAATAATTAAAAGAATAATTAAAAATAAAATGAAATAAAATAGAAAATAGAAAAATAGCAAAATTATTTACATTATATATAATTATTAACAAAATCTAAAAGAAATGATTACTCCTAATCCTATGTAAAAATTATTTAAAATTAAAATTAACTAAATTAGTTACCCCCCCTCCCGTTAATATAAAAATAAAAATTACTAAGGTTAAAACTAATAAAATAATAACAGTTTCCCTACCCCCTCTATATTTGAACTTGTGACCTCTGAGGAGGAAACACATATTTTTAACCATTGGGTACATTCAAGTTTCTTATTCATTTATCCTATGAGAAACTAGTTATTCATGAAAAATTAAAAATGAAATTAAATATAATTATAAATAAAAATAAAACAAATTAAGTAAATGAAATAAAAATAAATAAAATAAATAACAAATAATAAAAATGAATAAATAAATTAAAACAAAATACAAAAATTATATATATATA
>ML782672.1:1075938-1098636 GCA_009831015.1 Picea engelmannii
ATTACAATCTCCCCCCAACCACGGCATGGACATAGTCCAAAGGGATTAAATTCCCATATAATATCCCAAGTCTCCCCCTAATGTGTCGTGGGTGATCCAACTTAGCTCATCCCAACTCATACCTCACTCAACTCTCCCGACCCGACAATCAATATTTTCGGCGATCACCTCATAAGCTCATTTCGTTGATCACCTCACTTAACTCATTTTGTCGATCAAGTGTTGCATGAGTTTTTAGAAAATATATATTAAATAATTTCCCAAACGAAAATGTATTAAATAAATAATATAATTCAACAAGTACACACTTTCCAAGGGATATTAAATTAATATTTTATTAAAAATATTATTTTAAGGTTCATCGTCGTCAGGATTTTTATTGGTTCACCTTCTAAATTTCACACTCCGCTCAATTTCGTCGACGATCACCTCACCCATTTTGTCGAAGATCACCTCAATGCATTTTGTCGATGATAACTACAATGCATTTCGTCGATGACTTCAATGCACAAAATTTTTTAAACAAATATTAAAATCATATTAAAAAGGTGCACGTTCTCCAAGGTAAGTATTAAAATAATATTTAAAAAGGTAAGGTGGGGTTTTCACATTTCATCGTCGGGTTTTCATGCTGGTAAGTGTGGTAAAAATTAGTGGATTTGTCGATGACGACGTCGGCGATCAGCTCCTGACTAGCATGTTCGACGATCAACTCCCGACTAGCTTTAAACTTAAGTCAATTTTCGTGAATTGTTCAAATAATATTATAACACACACCTTTTCCCACACATATATTAAATTAATTTTCAAAAAAACTTGTTCATGATATAATATGGTATAAATTTTAAGGCATTGGGAATAATAAAATTTTTAACAAGGATAATATGGTTCCCATGTCATTTGGGGAGGGTAGGAAGAAATTCCTAAAAAGTAGAAAATTCCTTGAAAATAGGGAATCCTTCCTAAAATATAGGGAATCCTAAAAAATAGGACTTGGGATAGTACATGAGGTTTTTTGTGTGTGTGAAGGGGGGGAATAAAAAGGTAAAAAATGTATGTACATGTTAGGGTTTAGTAGAAAAGGAAAAAAAAAATAGAATTACAAAATGAAAAAAAAAATTATTAGAAAATAATGGAAAATCAAAATCAAAATGAATATATATACAAATGTATATTATAGCCTAGGTCTTAATTAAATGGTTTGTTTATTAAGTTCAAATTATTTTATCCATGTAAAAAAATAAATTCACCCCATGTAAAATGTTTAACGTGAATAAATTTTCCCTTAAGTAATATTAAATACTTGAAGTAATATTAAATACTTGAAGTAATATTAAGGGAAGATCATGGGAAAAGGACAGGAAAACAAAATAAATAATTTACGAAAATAAATAGAATAAAATAATATAATATAATATACATAAAATAAAATATAAAAAAATATTTACAAAAATAAAGAAAAATAAAAATTAAATTAAATTAAATCACAAGTTAGAAAATTAAGGCCAAATTGCATCAGTCTAGGTTCCACGCCCCCTCAGGCTTCTACCAGTCAAGGTTTCACACATGGTGGGGTAATTTAGAAAAAAGCGTATAGGGTAGGATTCAAGAAATCAGACACTATGGAGAGGAGTGAGGCATATGGCGACCAAGAATGTGGCAATTAAGTTGAAATGAAGTGAAAGTGAAGAAGGGGAAAGGATGATGCTTTGTGTGACGATTTAATGTTGCAAGTTACGACAAGTAAAAACATGACGTCGACTCTAACCAAGCATGCATGAGAGGTTAATCCAGTCAATATACACATCTCAGAGGGTGTATATGCTCAAATCGTGAGGAGCATGAATCGATCAGGTCGAGGAAAAGATATATACATCAAACCACTATGCATGCGACAGATAGCTAAGAGGCGTTAGGAAACGGTACGACAAGGATTCACAACTAATAAGTTGAATGGACTTATGGAATGGATTTTGGAAAGAGGTAAGACCAAAAAAGACTTGGTGCAGATTATTCTGAAAATTTTTAGGGATAGGCTTGCAAAAAAGGTAGGTTTGACTCCCTTGGGGGCTTCAAACCTCAAGGAAACTGCAATCAAAGTTAATTTTCTTCCCAATAAGGAGAATCCACGAAATAATCAAGGTCTAGGTTGTGGACAAGGATCAAGAGATTCCCCCATGGGCCTCTCAAGTCTAGATCATTCATGTGAATGAAGTGTCTCTACAAACCTACTCCTGCAAAACAGAAGAATGACATCATCCATGTGACATAAACAGTATATTCCATGTTGTTAATCCAATTTAGAAGAGAGTGTAAGGTTTATTTAGTGATAACATGGTGATTGTAGATTGTAACATCCCACTCTGGCACACTGAGAAAACTTATTCTTTGAGGACACTTGCTCACAAGTGATCTGGGCTATTATGATATTAAAACATTTGTTCTTGATTATGATGCATTATGATAGATGACCCGATGTTTTACTGCATTGAAATAGACAGGTTCTATTGACTCAGTTTTACTGACTTTGCATGGTTTTGGACCTTGAGGATGCAGAGGCATCGACGAAACCCTTGGACTCTGGATCGAGTCAGGGAATGTGCTACTGGGGTTTGATTGTTTTACTGTGATTTTAGTACATTTGATTAGATGATATGATGTGGACATGT
Source organism: Picea engelmannii (assembly GCA_009831015.1). NCBI lineage: Eukaryota > Viridiplantae > Streptophyta > Pinopsida > Pinales > Pinaceae > Picea > Picea engelmannii. Next base: position 1,078,608 of record ML782672.1, read on the forward strand.
CTGACATGATTGTTGATGATACAAGCTAACGATAGCTTGCTGACCAGACTCACATATGGAGTAAAGGGGCCACACACGACTACCAGAGAGGTTGAGGGAGAGGTGTGGACAACATCCCTGCCACAACCTACTAGCACTCCCGTCGTGGCTCGAACTGTAGGTTAACGATTACCTAGTTCGAGAGGACCCACGATGCCATGAGGGAAGACTGTGACAGTCACTCGCGATGATTCTAAGGGATGCTCAATAAGGCAGGGGCCTTATTCCTTAGAAGCCCTTAGTCTCCCACAAGTTCACCTGGCGGATTATTGACTCCAAGGGTTATTGATGTCTACCAATTAGTCAAGAGGCGAGTGGCACCCTTGGAGCACGTGGTGCATCCTGAAGGGCATGTCATGCAAAAGAAACACTAGAGGCAAGTGGCACCCTTGGAGCACGTAGTGCGTCCTGAAGGGCACGCCACATTGATGATGTTAAAGGAACGAACATAGATGGTCCTAAGACTAATATCTCCTTAAGAAATTTTAAAAAAACTCCCCTAATTAAAATGTCGCCTAGTTCAGAATCTAAGTCCTAAGTCTAAAACTTCACTAGGGGTAAAGTGTTGTCTACCCGTAAGAAATTATCTCTCTAAAAATAAAATAATAAAGTTTAAAATAAAGACCACTTAAGTAATCATTGTGGACTTCATAAATTTTGAGTAAAATGAAGAGAGTAAGAACTTAAATAAAATATGTGGAAAAAAAAGNAAGAATTTAATTATTTAACTTGTGAAAGTGTAAAAATATATTAAATTAATAATAAAAGGAGAAGTGGTTAATTTGCGCAACTGCCATTTTGGCTCTAATGAAAAGGGGAAAGAAGGGAATAATAAAAATTAGGAAACTAAGGAATGGAGGAAACATAATAAGGGAAAGAGGGAACCTATGGTAAAAAGCAAGAGGTCAACTTAGTAAAGAATCTACAATTAAGAACCTTCTAAATTGAACTAAATTAGTCACTTCATTTTAGGGAAAGTATTTAAAACCTGTAAGGGAATCTAGGGACACCTAGGAGTAAATTTAGGAGTAACTCTAGGTGGGTGAGGGAAATGAGACAATTATTAAACTAAAGAAAATAATTATTGGAGGAAAGTGGGGGATGAATGACACTTGTACGAAAGAGAATTTTTAGAAGATTTTTATTAAAACTTAAATGTAATGAGATTAGGGAAAGAATGGAAGTTCTAAAATTCTATAAAAGAGAGAGAGGAGAAGGAAGAAGGGGGGATCGACTGTTAGCGTAACGTTATGCTACCGGAATTGTGACTTGACTGATTACTTGTGGGGAATTGGGATTTCCCAGCTCGGATAGGAGTGGTAGCTCGGCCTTGCGAGGCGAGCTGGGAGCTAGACGTACCATATGGATAGTGTGTGGCCCCTTTGTAGCTCAGGGGGCTAAGGGGGAAGCAGAGTACCCCTAGCGTTGGCTGGGAGGTACCAGTGAGGTCTCGGCGGTCGACGAGCAGGAGCGGCACGGACCGCGCAGATGCCATTCGAGGCGGGCAATAAGGCAACGGTATGGTTTGTATTTTAGTAGATTAGAATGCATTATGACTTACCTCTGTTAATAAATTTAATTACCTCCGTTATATGCGAGATGATGAAATTTTTTACTGTTGTTACTTACCTCTGTTAATAAAGTTATTTGCCTCTATTATTTAATTAGATAAAGAAAATGTTGAATTCGTTCTTGATGGGGGAAATGGTGAATTCGTTCTGGCAAATTTTATCCTTGGCATTTCATTTGTACGAATGGTTCTGAAATTATGTTCTGACACAATTTCATCATTGGCATTTTTGTGTAAAATTTTGTTCTGGCATTCTGCCTTGTAAGTCTGTACTGAAGAAAACTCCCTTCTGGCCATTTCGTTTTTGTAAAGGGGAACTGAGAAATGTTTCTGGAAATTTGTGTTGGGTAAATTGTTAATGAGATGGCCTTAAACCCTGCATTAATCCCAGATTGTGCAAGGGCGATTCTTACCTTCTGCTTTTAAACTTTTATTCTTCTGCATTACCACCTTAATTCCAGAGTAAATTTCTTGATGTAGTGGTTAGTTTACCAGGACGCTCTCATTGCCATTTATCCATTGATTAGAGTTGGAGTTTACCATGAGCGTTTGCGTTGAGCGAACTCCTTGGGCGTTTCTGTTTGTGTGCTCCCATTTCTGAGGAAATACCTCACCTGTGTGTTTCCTACCTGAGCGTGGGCCCCTTTTTGAGCATCTGCTTCTTGAACGTTTAAGTCGGTGCATGCCTCCCCAATTCTTGTAACCACGCATTCATCCACCATAAGTGATACGACCATCTGCGCATCTTTATTTTCATGTGTGTGAAGTATTCCTTCTGGTCCATATCGCCTATTTTAATGAAGACCTGTCGTGTTTTAAATTCTTATGACCATGTGCTTAGGCTGTGTTCTCATCCAATTGAACTACGTTGATGTATTGACCTTTCTGGACAGGTGTCAAATGTTATGAGACAACATCTGCGGTCAGCAAAATTATAGTGTGGAGTAGGCTGGGAGTAACTCTGTGTGTTGGGACTGTGTGGATGTTTTCTGATTTTCCTGAGTAATCAGGCGTGGCTAATTACTATTCAGTTTCTGGATTTTCTATCTTAATTACTTAATCCGTGGATGGTACCCTGTGAGAATTCTATCTTGACGTGCTCTGTGTGACATGTAGCTTTAATGTTTTTACTTTTATTGCAATGGTTTGAGTGTGATGGTTCATCAGTTCTATGTGAATGATTATTCTTACATCGTTCAAGAGGAGTAGCTACGGCTACGTCTATTTAAGCTCGATTTCCTAAACTTGAATGAATTCTATTTGTCATCTTGTCTGGATAAACCAAAATGTAACTTTTACCTCTTTATTAAATTTATTGAATGACAGTTAATTGCTGTCCAAATTCTCCATCCTTAAACTTTATCTACCATTGATTACCTTGTCGGTTGACCCTAGAAGTAACTTTTGCATCTCCTTAAAGCCATTGAAAACTTGGTTGCATTCTTGGACTTAATGGGATTCCTCCTTGTGTGCATGCGGATAAGGAGAATTCTACACTCAACACTTGGGCCTCAACAACTCGATTTTCTTTAGCCTTAGATACTATTCTTCAATAGTGGTTCTTTCCTTTTGAAACAGATAAATCTACCCTCGATTGTCTTCTCTTTTAGTGGAGTCTTCTAGCTAGCTAACTCTGCAAAGTAGGCCCTCTTACTTTTGAGAGGTGGAATAATTTAATGACTCTTCGACTCACCCCAAAAACAAAACCTTTTATGCGGATACCAAAAAAAAATAATAATAATTTTGGGTTCCCTTTTAGTGATTTAGTTGGAAATTTTTTTTAGCTAACTGTCGTAACACCCAATTAACTAAATCCACCCTTGAAATTTTAATGAAGGTAATAAATTTATATACCATAGATAATACCCACTAAACTAGACATTTAGAGTTTTTTTTAGATTATGCTTGATTCCTTTAAAAGTTATTAAAAACATTAAGAATGTTCTCATTATTACACTTTTTACTTAATATTGATGCAATAATAAATTGCACGATTCCATTTACCACATTAGTAAAACTGATGGTTATAAGCTAATAGGCCCTTTTAGTTCTTAAGGTGGAATGTGGTCCTGAAACCTTGCTACATTCATTTAAAAGTGTGAGCTACAGTAGAATTTAATGAAAGATTAATTTCGCCTTGAAGTAAAGTAGATGACTACCTTGCATAAATTATGGATTTATCATCATTGAATTGTGGCGCTAATTATCGGTTCACAATTAGTGGTTATCGATTTATAAATTTAGATCATTGAGTTAATGTTGCTGTTAATTTATATGCTTGTGATAAAAGATTTTGAATATTGCGTTAATTATGGATTTATAATCATTGCGTTGTTGAGACAATTATTGGTTCATAATTATTGTCTAATCGAATCATAAGTTTATATCATTGAATGAATGTTAAGGTAAATTTTACAAGGAATGCGTTAAATGATTTAGGATATTTCGTTAATTATAGATTAAATGTTAATTATTGCGTTAAATGATAATTATAACTATTCATTATTTTTATGATTATAATTAATGACTAATTATCTTGTTAAATGTTAAACTAGTCGAAGTTCAGACTTCCTCAATAAGGCCCCTTGAATGTTGTTTTAGAGGGTACCTTGATGACGAATTATGATCTAAAGTTGCACAATGGAATGGACTTAAGACTATTATAGATTGTAGCCCCTTGTTTAACTAATGTTGTACTGGGTTGTAAACTTTTGTGTGCTTGGTCTGCTTGTGTCGGGCCGGACGTAGACACCTCCATGTTCCTCAAAACAGTCGCCAGCCCTGAGACCTTAAATGGTTAAAATCGATGGGAAACTGGGCTTGAGCATTGCTTATGTGTCTTGGAGGTCCTAACCATTGCAGGGTAGGATGGATGGGTAGTCAGTCTTACTTATTGTCGATTGATCGTCGTTAAATGCATGTAGTTACTTGTTGTGCGTCTTATGTCATCTTGTTGTGTTCTTCGTGGTTTGCATCTTATTTGTCGTTGAGTGGCGACGTAGAGTCCAATGTTTTTATTTCCCTTGTACACACATGCACACACCTTTATTAAAAAAAAAAAATCTGCACTTGTTATAAGAGGTTGTCGGCGTAACAAGGAGGTTCGTTACATATGGTATCAGAGCGAGGTTCGACCCGCGACTTGGGATCGCTACGACTTTCGTTGACCTAATTTGATTATACTGTTGTTGATCAAGTTGATTGTGTGCGTGCAGGTGATTGTGGTTAGAGGAGGCCATGGAGGCAGACGATGGGGTGCTAGGGGAGGAGGCACAACGCCTCCAGTAGCATCCACACCTGAGGGGTCTAACCCCCAGGGAGTCGAGCAGGTTCTCGGACAGCAGCAGATAATAGTTAGTGATGTTGTCAGGATGATGAGATCTTTTCAGCGCATTTCCAAGGCATTGATCAATCGTTTGGACATAGATGAGGCCAGAGCATAGGCACCCACTGAGGTTCCACCACGCGCTCTGTTTGGTACTGGTAGCATACACCGCGAACTCGAGAAGGTCAAATTTACCGAGTTCCTTGGTGCCCCGGATGACACAGCCACCGAGGCATGGTTGGAGAACATGGCGATGTGCTTCACAGTTCACGATTATATCTCCAACATGAAGGTCCGCATGGAGTTCTTTCAACTGAAGGGGAGTGCTCTTCTATGGTGGAAGAGACTCCTACCATAGCTGAACATGGTCATCGAAGACGTGTCATGGGAACTGTTCGAGGAACGGTTCTGAGAGAGGTACCTTTCAAAGGAACTCATCGAGCATCAACTCTATGAGTTCAATTCCTTACGACAGGGAGGTCGTACGGTGCCCGAGTATGAGGCCCGTTATATGGAGATGGCCTGGTATGCTCTGCACCTTAACATGGAGAAACTTAAGGTCAACAGATTTGTGTTTGGCCTTAATGGCACCTTGTGTGCAAAGGTTAGGATTTTGATGCCTCAAACCTTGCATGATGTTGTCCAAAAGGCCCTCATAGCAGAGGAGGAGCTTATCGGTGGGGGTCAAACCAGGACTCCAGCGAGACCAGTAGGGCAGGTTCCATCTGGAACACAGCAGCACCAGACACCTGCAAAACATACGTCGGGATATCATGGCTTCCAGAGGGGATCCATTTTCACCACACCCCAGTGACCGCCACCTCAGCAACGGACACCTTATTGGGGACCACAGCATCATCAACAACGTCGCCCGCAGCAGCAGTAGTTTAGGCATGTTCAACAGAACAGACTAGGGTTCCAGGTCGGTGGGCTGTCATCTTCTACTTCGAGTACCAGGACTACTGGGCCGAAGAAGGTGTGTTGGACATGTGGGGAGCCACACTACCAGCGCGACTGTCCTGTGGAGAGGACCAGAGTGTCCGGATCAGCCGGACCCACTACAGTGGGAGATATGGGCAAGGCCCATCAGATTCATGCAGTGGTGAATAACCACCAAGAAGAGCACCAGTTGACTGTGCTCGAGATGACAGGTACCGTCACTGACCAGACCCTTAGTGTTTTGATAGATCCCGGTGCTACTGAGAGTTTCATTTCTGGTGCAGTGCTAAAAAGGATTGAGGTAAAGACAATCAAACAAGATGAGTTTAGCTTCGTGGAGATGGCCTCAGGAGCCAAACAAAAGGTTGGAGGAAAGGTTACAGGCTGTGCCCTTAACCTGTCAGAGTTTGTCACGAGGGACAACTTGTACATCACAATCTTAGGATCTTATGATGTTTTAATTTGTATGGATTGGTTGGAATCGCATGAGGTGATACTCAACTGTAAGACAAAACAATTGAGCTTAATTGGTGATGAAGGAAAGAGACGTGTGATTGTAGGATGGAACCAGGGAGTTTCCCTGAGGTTCGTCTCTTCCTTACAATTATGGAAGAGTATGCGTAAGGGGTGAGAGCTTTATGAAATCCTTGCGTTAAACAAAATGGGAGTAGCAGAAGGTCTTGAGCACCTTCCAGTGGTGAGAGAGTTTTCGGACGTGTTTCCAGAGGAGTTACTTGGGATGCCTCCGGAGAGAGAGTTGGAGTTTGCCATAGACCTAAACCTGGGGACTGAACTGATAGCAAGAACGCCTTATCGGATGTCGACCCCAGAGTTACAAGAGTTGAAAATGCAACTGAAGGAGTTGTTGGACCTGGGACTGATACGTCCTAGTGTGTCACCATGGGTTGCACCTGTTATTTTCATATGAAAGAAGGACAGATTGTGGAGGCTTTGCATTGACTACCATCAACTGAACAAGGCTATGATCAAGAATCAGTATCCCTTGCCGAGAATTGATGGTCTGTTCGATCAAATGAAGGGTGCGACGGTGTTCTCCAAGATTGATTTGTGATCAGAGTATCACCAGTTGCAGATCAAGGAGGATGACGTCCCTAAGACTACCTTTAAGATGAGGTTTGGACATTACGAGTTTACTATTTTACCATTTGGAGTGACAAACGCCCCAGGGGTATTTATGAGTTTGATGAATGGGGTTTTCCGCGAGTACTTGGACAAGTTCGTCCAAGTGTTCATTGATGATATTTTGATCTACTCTCGGAACAATGGAGGAGCATGACGAGCACTTGCGTTTGGTACTACAGTGTCTGTGAGAGCACAAATTGTATGGGAAGTTGTCCAAATGATCTTTTTATCAATCGAGGATTCACTACTTAGGGAATGTCATCTCCGGCGAAGGCATCGTCGTGGATCCAGCCAAGGTCGAGGCTATTATGGAATGGCCTACACTGATGAATGTCACAGAAGTGCGTAGATTTATGGGTTTAGCAGGATACTATTGACGGTTTTTCGAGGGATTTTCGAAGATAGCAAATCCGATCATGGAATTGTAAAAGAAAAACAAGAAGTTTGTTTGTACCAAGAAATGCGTGGAAGCATTTCAGAGGCTTAAAGAGTTGTTGACGACAACACCGATACTAAAGGTCCCTAACATGGACACGGACTTCTTGGTATGCACAGACGCATCCAAGGAAGGCTTAGGCGGAGTCTTGATGCAAGACGGATGAATGATTGCTTACATTTCAAGGAAACTGAGAAGGCATGAGGAGAACTACACGACGCATGATTTGGAGTTATTAGCCATCGTATATGCCTTGAAGGTTTGGAGACACTACCTTGTTGGATGAAAATTTGAACTAAAGACTGATCATTGTGGACTACAACTCATTTTTATGCAAAGCAACCTGAACACGTGACAACAGCGTTGGTCAGAACTTCTTAGCGAGTACGAATTTGAGATTACTTACATAAAGGGAACAATGAACTGAGTGGCAGATGCTTTGAGTCGAAGACCACGCATCCTTTCGGTGTTTCCTCTTCAGACGAATCTACGTGAGAAGATTCTCACTTTAAAGCATGACGATGACTGGTACAAAGAGGTCGAGGGTTTTATCGGACAAAACACAATGATGGTACCATGATATGAGGGATTTTCATTTGATAGAGATGGGTTATTGAGGTTTAAAAGTCGGATTTACGTACTGCCAAATTACGAGTTGAGGATGTTGATCCTGAGCGAGGCTCATAGAGAAGTTTACATGGCTCACCCAGGAGTCATGAAGATGAGGGCAGACCTTAAACCCTTATTTTTCTAGAGGGGAATGAAGGCAGACATAGTCAACTATGTGGCCAAATGCCTCAAATGTTAGCAGGTAAAGGATGAACATAGACACCCAGCAGGATTACTACAACCGCACGCTATTCCATAATCGAAATGGGAGGTTATTTCAATGGATTTCATTGTTGTATTGCCACTGACGGCGAGGAGACATGACTCGATTTTCGTAGTAGTAGACACTTTGACTAAGAGTGCTCACTTTATTCCTATGCGTACGACGTATCAGGCACCTGACATTGCTAGAGTTTTAGTCAGTGAGATTGTGAGGCTGCATGGAGTGCCTAAGAGGATTATATCTGATCGAGGATTGGTGTTTACTGGACGATTTTGAACAAGTTTCCAGGAGGCCTTGGGAACCCAACTTAACTTTAGTACTGCGTATCACCCCGAGACTGATGGACAGACTGAACGAATGAACCAGACCTTGGAGGACATGTTGCACATGTACGTTATGGACCAACAAAAGAATTGGGAAGAATTCTTGCCACTAGTAGAGTTCACTTACAACAACAGTTACCAGAGCACCATTAAGATGGCGCCTTTCGAGTTTCTCAACAGGCGACCATGTTGGATTCCCTTGAGTTGGGATTGGCTTGAGGATAGGGTCCTGGTGGGACCAGAATCGATCCAAGAAATGGAAGAGCAAATTCAAACCATAAGACAAAGGATTAAAGAAGCGCAGGATCGACAGAAGAGTTATGTCGATGTGCACCGAGTCGACCGTAGTTACGAGGTCAGCGATCGAGTCTTCTTACGGGTTAAACCGCATAAGAGTTCGATCAAGTTTGGGAAGGGAGATAAACTCTCTCCTACATTCATGGGACCTTTCAAGATTGTGGAGAGAAAGGAGCCCATGGCCTATCGACTAGCCTTGCCTAATTCTTTGAGGCGTATGCACGATGTTTTTCATGTATCTCTTTTGAGACATTATATTAGTGATCCTACATATGTGATTGACATGATTTCCTTGCAGGTATCGGACGAGGGAGAGCTCACGGATGAGCCAGTCCACATCTTAGATCACCGCATTTGATAGTTACGACATCGAACGGTAGATCAGGTGAAGTTCCAGTGGGACAATTATAGTCCGCACTCGGCGACCTGGGAGGACGCATATGATATGCGCTAGCAGTTTCCATTTTTGTTTGATAGATAGACATATGATACAGTGATACACTTATTTCATCATTTATACTGTGAAACTTCAGGACGAAGTTTAGACCAAGAGGGGGTGTATGTAACATCCCGCTCTGGCGCACTGAGAAAACTTATTCTTTGAGGACACTTGCTCACAAGTGATCCGAGCTATTATGATATTAAAACATTTTTTCTTTATTATGATGCGTTATGATAGATGACCTAATGTTTTACTGCATTAACATAGACAGGTTCTTTTGACTCGGTTTTACTGACTGTGCAGGGTTTTGGACATTGAGGATACAGAGGCATCGATGGAACGCTTGGACTCTGGATCGAGTCAGGGAGTGTGCTACTGGGGTTTGATTGTTTTACTGTGATTTTAGTACATTTGATTAGATGATATGATGTGGACATGTTTGACGTGATTGTTGATTATGCAGGTTGACGATAGCTTGCCGATCAGACTCACATATGGAGTAAAGGGGCCACACATGACTACCAGAGAGGTTGAGGGAGAGGTGTGGACAACAACCATGCCACAGCCTACTAGCACTCCCACTGTGGGTCTAACTGTAGGTTAATGATTACCTAGTTCGAGAGGACCCACGATGCCACGAGGGCAGACTGTGACAGTCGCTCATGATGACTCTAAGGGGTGTGCAATAAGGTAGGGGCCTTATTCCTTAGAAGCCCTTAGTCTCCCACAAGTTCACCTGGAAGAGTATTGACTCCAGGGGTTATTGATGTCTACCAATCAGTCAAGAGGAGAGTGGCACCCTTGGAGCACGTGGTGCATCCTGAAGGGCACGTTGCGCAAAAGAAACACTAGAGGCGAGTGGCACCCTTGGAGCACGTAGTGCGTCCTGAAGGGCACGTCACGTTGATGATGTTAAAGGAACGAACCTAGATGGCCCTAAGACTAATATATCCTTAAGAAATTTTAAAACAACTCCCCTAATTAAAATGTCACCTAGTTCAGAATCTAAGTCCTAAGTCTAAAACTTCGCTAGGGATAAAGTGTTGTCTACACGTAAGAAATTATCTCTCTAAAAATAAAATAATAAAGTTTAAAATAAAAACCACTTAAGTAATCATTGTGGACTTCATAAATTTTGGGTAAAATGAAGAGAGTAAGAACTTAAATAAAATATGTGGAAAACAAAAAGGGAGGGGGGGGTAAAGAAGAATTTAATTATTTAATTTGTGAAAGTGTAAAAAGATATTAAATTAATAATAAAAGGAGAAGTGGTTAATTTGCGCAGCTGCCATTTTGGCTCTAATGAAAAGGGGAAAGAAGGGAATAATAAAAATTAGGAAACTAAGGAATGGAGGAAACATATTAAGGGAAAGAGGGAACCTATGGTAAAAATCAAGAGGTCAACTTAGTAAAGAATCTGCAATTAAGAACCTTCTAAATTGAACTAAATTAGTCACTTCATTTTAGGGAAAGTATTTAAAACCTGTAAGGGAATCTAGGGACACCTAGGAGTAAATTTAGGAGTAACTCTAGGTGGGTGAGGGAAATGAAACAATTATTAAACTAAAGAAAATAATTATTGGAGGAAAGTGGGGGATGAATGACACTTGTACGAAAGAGAATTTTTAGAAGATTTTTATTAAAACTTAAATTTAATGAGATTAGGGAAAGAATGGAAATTCTAAAATTCCATAAAAGAGAGAGAGGAGAAGGAAGAAGGGTGGATCCACTGTTAGCGTAACGTTACACTGCCGGAATTGTGACTTGACTAATTACTTGTGGAGAGTTGGGATTTCCCAGCTCGAATAGGAGTGGTAGCTCGGCCTTGCGAGGCAAGCTGGGAGCTAGACGTACCATCTGGATAGTGTGCGTCCCCTTTGCGGCTCGGGGGGCTAAGGGGGAAGCAGAGTACCCATAGCTTTGGCTGGGAGGTACCGGTGAGGTCTCGACGGTTGGTGAGCGGGAACGGCACGGAGCGTGCAGACGTCATTCGAGGCGGGCGATAAGGCAACGGTATGATTTGTATTTTAGTAGATTAGAATGCATTACGACTTACCTCTGTTAATAAATTTACTTACCTCCGTTATTTGCGAGATGATGAAATTTTTTAATGTTGTTACTTACCTTTGTTAATAAAGCTATTTACCTCTGTTATTTAATTAGATAAAGAAAATTTCGAATTCGTTCTTGATGGGGGAAATGGCAATTTTGTTCTGGAAAATTTCATCCTTGGCATTTCGTTTGTACGAATGGTTCTGAAATTATGTTCTGTCCCAATTTCATCACTGGAATTTTCGTGTAAAATTTCATTCTGGCATTCTTCCTTGTATGTCTGTAATGAAGAAAAATCCCTTTTGGCCATTTTGTTTTTGTAAAGGGGCACTGAGAAATGTTTCTGGAAATTTTTGTTGGGTAAATTGTTAATGAGATGGCCTTAAACCCTGCATTAATCCCAGATCGTGCAAGGGCGGTTCTTACCTTCTACTTTTAAACTTTTATTCTTCTGCATTACCACCTTAGTTCCAGAGTAAATTTCTTGATGTAGCGGTTAGTTTACCAGGACACTCTCATTGCCATTTATCCATTGATTAGAGTTGGATTTTACCCTGAGCGTTTGCGTTGAGCGAACTCCTTCGGCGTTTCTGTCTGGGCGCTCCCATTTCTGAGGAAATACCTCACCTGTGTGTTTCCTACCTGAGAATAGGCACCTTTTTGGAGCGTCTGCTTCTTGAACGTTTAAACCGGTGCATGCCTCCCCAATTCCTGTAACCACGCATTCATCCACCATAAGTGATACGACCATCTGCGCATCTTTATTTGCAGGTGCGTGAAGTATTCCTTCTAGTCCATATTGCCTATTTTAATGAAGACCTGTTGTGTTTTAAATTCTTATGACCATGTGCTCAGTCCACATTTTCAGCCAATTGAACTGCGTTGATGTATTGACCTCTCCGGACAGGCGTCAAACGTTATGAGATAGCATCTGTGGTAAGCGAAATTATAGTTTGGAGTAGGTTGGGTGTAACTCTTTGTGTTGGGACTATGTGGATGTTTTCTGATTTTCTTGAGTAACTGGGCGTGGCTAATTACTATTCAGTTTTTGTATTTTCTATCTTAATTACTTAATCCGTGGATGGTACCCTGTGAGAATTCTATCTCGGCGTGCTCTGTGTGACACGTAGATTTAATGTTTTTACTTTTATTACAGTGCTTTGAATATGATGGTTCATCAGTTCTATGTGAGTGATTATTCTTACACCATTCAAGAGGAGTAGTTGCGGCTATGTATATTTAAGCTCGATTTCCTAAACCTGAATGAATTTGATTTGTCATCTTGTCTGGATAAACCAAGATGTAACTTTTACCTCTTTATTAAATTTACTGAACGACAGTTAATTGCTGTCCAAATTCTCCATCCTTAAACTTTATCTACCATTGATTACCTTGTCGGTTGACCCTGGAAGTAACTTTTGCATCTCCTTAAAGCCATTGAAAACTTGGTTGCATTCTTGGACTTAATGGGATTCCTCCTTGTGTGCATGTGGATAAGGAGAATTCTACACTCAATGCTTGGGCCTCAACAACTCGATTTTCTTTAGCCTTAGATATTGTTCTTCAATAGTGGCTCTTTCCTTTTGAAACAGATAAATCTATCCTCGGTTGTCTTCTCTTTTAGTGGAGTCTTCTAGCTAGCTAACTCTGCAAAGTAGGCCCTCTTACTTTTGAGAGGTGGAATAATTTAATGACTCTTCGACTCACCCCAAAAACAAAACCTTTTATGCGGATACCAAAAAAAAATAATAATAATTTTGGGTTCCCTTTTAGTGATTTAGTTGGAAATTTTTTTTAGCTAACTGTCGTAACACCCAATTAACTAAATCCACCCTTGAAATTTTAATGAAGGTAATAAATTTATATACCATAGATAATACCCACTAAACTAGACATTTAGAGTTTTTTTTAGATTATGCTTGATTCCTTTAAAAGTTATTAAAAACATTAAGAATGTTCTCATTATTACACTTTTTACTTAATATTGATGCAATAATAAATTGCACGATTCCATTTACCACATTAGTAAAACTGATGGTTATAAGCTAATAGGCCCTTTTAGTTCTTAAGGTGGAATGTGGTCCTAAAACCTTGCTACATTCATTTAAAAGTGTGAGCTACAGTAGAATTTAATGAAAGATTAATTCCGCCTTGAAGTAAAGTAGATGACTACCTTGCATAAATTATGGATTTATCATCATTGGATTGTGGCATTAATTATCGGTTCACAATTACTGGCTATCGATTTATAAATTTAGATCATTGAGTTAATGTTGATGTTAATTTATATGCTTGCGATAAAAGATTTTGAATATTGCGTTAATTATGGATTTATAATCATTGCGTTGTTGAAACAATTATTGGTTCATAATTATTTTCTAATCGAATCATAAGTTTAGATCATTGAATGAATGTTAAGGTAAATTTTACAAGGAATGTGTTAAATGATTTAGGATATTTCGTTAATTATAGATTAAATGTTAATTATTGCGTTAAATGATAACTATAAATATTCATTATTTTTATGATTATAATTAATGACTAATTATCTTGTTAAATGTTAAACTAGTCAAAGTTCAGACTTGCTCAATAAGGCCCCTTGAATGTTGTTTTAGAGGGTACCTTGATGACGAATTATGATCTAAAGTTGCGCAATGGAATGGCCTTAAGACTCTTATAGATTGTAGTCCCTTGTTTAACTAATGTTGTACTGGGTTGTAAACTTTTGTGTGCTTGGTCTGCTTGTGTTGGGCAGGACGTAGACACCTCCATGTTCCTCAGAACAGTCGCCAGCCCTGAGACCTTAAATGGTTAAAATCGATGGGAACCTGGGCTTGAGCATTGCTTATGTGTCTTGAAGGTCCTAACCATTGCAGGGTAGGATGGATGGGTAGTCAGTCTTACTTATTTTCGATTGATCGTCGTTAAATGCATGCAGTTACTTGTTGTGCGTCTTATGTCGTCTTGTTTTGTTCGTCGTGGTTTGTGTCTTATTCGTCATCGGGTGGCTACACAGAGTCGAATGTGTTTATTTCCCTTGTACACGGGTGCACACACCTTTATAAAAAAAAAATGCACTTTTTATAAGAGGTTGTCGACGTAATGAGGAGGTTCTTTACATAGATGAATGTCTTGAAACTACATGTGCCTATTCGAAACCGAAGATTAAGATCCACATGAAATAGTATAAAGTTGAAACATGGAGCACAATCATGCTAGAAATAAGATGCATAATTTGAGTCAGTCAATCAGGACATGCAATAGAACAAACCTTGCCACAACATAATATCACCAAGCACTTAAGAATCAACAAAAGGTCAGAAGATGATATGTCAATTATATCACACAAATGTCAACAAAAAAATCATAGGTCAAGAAGAAACATGAAGACATTTGAAATCATCAGATCAAAAGAAATAACCAACACCCATCACAAAAATTCATCAATCAAGATAAAACCCCCAACTCTCTCAAGGTAGGCAAAGAGATATCACTAGGCTCAAGTAGTAGAGGATTAGAAAATAGGCTTGAAATTTTTAGTAGGGGTCCCATTTCCTTTCACTTGTAAAAGAAAAATTAAAAGGGGGTTGTTGCAGTCACAACAAATTGTGACATACTGGAAGAACCAATTATCTCTGTCAATAGAAATCAAGGGAATTTACTTCAGATCTGAGTTTTAAAGATAAGCTCAACAAGACTACAAACAATTTTCCAATAGTCATGGGTACCACAATAATGTCAACATTCTAAAATATATAACCCAACATTTCTAGTACTAATAATCTAACACATCTTTTTCAAAGAGCCAAAAAGTGAGATAAATTCTTTTACTTGTTGCACACTTCACATTAGCTTTGGTTCAACCATGGGTTTTCACTTTTATAACAAGAAAACATATGCATAAGTGTGTTCTTCATCTCTCTTTTCTTGGAATTACTTTGCTTCCAGTGAGCTTCGATAGCCCCGACAAAGTTGCCTCGGTACCATACAAGCATGGCCCCACTGTCACTAGGCGTCCATAGCCCCGATGGGTTTACTTGTACTTCCTACACTATTGATAGTGCTTTCAAATTCCCTTTTTTTTATTTCATAATATTCTCACCCTTTTAGATTTGTATATAGATATGAATGTGCACATAGGGTGTGAAGGAAGCAGGGTGGTACGAGAGTTTCTTTGATTTGCTAAGTAGATGTTATGAATTTTAGTTTAACCCACAGGTTTCCCCTAAAACCATCATAGTATTTTCCATTTATTAATATGAAGTGAATGAAGCTCGAAGAAAAAGATAGATAGACACTTTCCTATACTTATGGATTATTATGGTATGCTCAGCAGGCACATGTGTTCCACCACAACTATCAGTCCATACCCACAGTTAAGAACTTCATGAATGCATATTCAGATAGAGAAGTCCATGCATCTTATGACTTGTAAAAAAAATTATATAGTATGTGACTAGAATTGGACCAGCCTCTCACCGAAATTTTAAAGAGTAATCCTTAAGGAAGACTAAGAAGTCAATTTAGCTCAGGGAACATACCAACATTCAAATCAAAAGATGGAAGCAATATGTAAAAGCAAAAAGAAAGATTTGAAATCAGAAATGAATTCATAGAAAATAAAACTAAAGAGAATTATGAAGCTAGAATGTCATTCATCAAAAGGATGAAAATTGGCTTAAAAATAAGAACCCAGCAGCAAGCAACAAATCTGGTGCAACAACATTGAAAGTTTTTTCATTGAAATATTGGAAAGTAATCCGAGGGAAATAACAAATCAAGAAAAGTTATTCATTCAATATCAAGCCCAATGAAAATATTCCTAAAGTTTATGATCTGAAATGAAGAACAAACTAGATTACAAGAATTGATAATCTAGTGAAAAAAAAATTGCAACATAATTCTCCACTCAAATTGTCACATACAATTTCTTTCATTCATTGAAACAAAAAAATCTTCTGGGAATCTAGCAAAATGGCTTAATGTAGATACTCAATCAAAACATATTTTCAAAAAATTATGTCCCATGAAACATTCCATAAACCCATAATCTCTCAATATTTCTTGACATAAGTCAGTCCTTTGCACACTTGTGGATAATCAATTTTTCAATAAAAGACCCATTTCATATTTCTCACCAAAGTGCCATTTTTTATTTGCTATAAAAGATAACCATTAACTACATAGATCAAAATAATTCAATTTGATATGACAGAGGAAAAATTGATAGTTATTTGATAGTTATGGGGGGCATCAAAATAGTCATTAAAATGACTCCAAACATCAACTAGATCACAAAACACTATGCGAATAAATGAATGAGAATATATTTTTGATCAACTGTTAAATTGGTGACAATCTTGGTTCATTAATCAAACAATTTTGTAAAGGAATCTGAGCAACCAAGTTTCATATTAAAACTTCCCTGAGTTCCTTTCATTTCAAGAGAAAAATCATGAGTTGTTAGTTGCACAATCCATTTCCCCAACCTACTTAAAAAAAGAGAATGATATGATCAGATCTTAGACAGTTTGGGAGACATTCTTCCTCTAAATGACTAACTTATTAAAATAAAACTAAAAAGAAAAGAAAAGATCAGAATTAAACTAATTCTAGGCAGCATGCTAAGCTATTGTAAACTTCGACTATGTTGGTTGTCATAAACTCTCTATAAAGGCTAGTTTAGTCATCAAGTATTCATCTATTGTTCATTTAGTCAAATATCATAGCCTTCTTTTTTAGAGATAAGTACTAGGCACTTTCCTAGACTATTCCCTTCAACAAGAGACTTAGTGTCATTGATTGTTGTGAGATGTGAATCCCTGGACATAATCTCTTGTTCCTGAAATCAGAGTCAATCAAATTAAACAAATAGGACTGTTATTGGATAAATCCGTAAGTGCGGACACAAACCGATCTCCCTAGATCGACCTGGATCTAGAACAAAGCAAAATAGAACATGACTCTTTCCCTAGATTCTAACCATTGAATTAAATAGGAGGCAAGAACAAAGAACATACCTTATTAACGCTTCCTTTGGTCTTTGTTGCTCCCGCTTCGCTCCAGTGCTCTCGTACAGTCAAGACCAGAAAAATACAAACCAACCGAAGTGAAGAAAGCACAATCTATTCAACAGTGAATCTATGTATATGATCAAGGATTTATACAATAAAGTGGAATTAGCTTTATGGGAAAGAGACATATTACTGTATCATATTGATGGAAAGTAAAGATTACAACCTGAGCCTTGATGTTGCAAACTTGCTTTCGATGGCCCTTGGCTCCGACACACACACTTGCTCACTTGCATGAAGAAGGTCAACCACCTTTGATAAACTTGCTGGAGTTCTTAGCTACTGTAGCATCAGTCCTTCACACAGTCTTTCACCAATTCTCCAATGAATCTTGCTTAACCTTGTTTTCTTAACCTTTTCCATGAGAATTCACTCAATATATAGGAGAGAATGAATTAGTTACTTGGATAAGAATGATCCCAAAATATCAGGGAATCCAGTACTAGGATAACCATTCGAATGCCATCTCATCCTTCTAGAAGATTCCCTTCTAAAAGCTTTGAGAATTCATCTTTTTCCTTGCTTTAGAAAGAGTTCACACCCTAGCAGTTCAACACAGTGCGAACTTCTCGCACCCTGGCTTAAGGCATCCTGCGAGAATCATACATTCTCAAAGGAAAATATACTACCAGCCTGCGAATAGTCCTCAAAAATGTGATTTCTAGAAAGAGATGAAGGTAATTTTTCTCAGGAGAAAGTTCTAATGAAGAGCATGAATACACCATCATCAATACATCATCATTACGACCAAAATCATGGGTAACAGAATGCCCCCCAAACTATGAGGTTGGAACCAGTGACAACCGATAGAAATTGTAAGCTGCATGTGTGTGTCGAGAACTAGGAGCACATCTAATTGGAAACCTGCAAACAACCAAGCATCTACAAAATATCATATATACCAATTCTGAGGTAGGCATTCCCATACTCAGATCACAGATTGATGACATTATAGACATGGGTCATGGCCACCAATCATACACTGTGGATCCATGCCGTCAAAACATAGCATAGCCACCGGAATACACTATGGATCTATGCGAGAAATTTCAAATCAAGACGACATAGCCACAAAACATACATAGTGGATCTATGTGTCACAAATTATACATACTCCATTGCAACCTGGATCACAAATATAATATCCAGGGTCTTCAATCTCGTCTCCCAACGTACGAATCTAACTAGTCGCCAATTTTGTTATTGGAAAAATCTGTAAGTGCGGACACAAACCAATCTCCCTAGATCCACCTAGATCTAGAGCAAAGAAAAACAGAACATGACTCTTTCCCTAGATTCTAACCATTGAATTAAATAGGAGGCAAGAACAAAGAACATACCTTATTAACGCTTCCTTTGGTCTTTGTTGCTCCCGCTTCGCTCCAGTGCTCTCGTACAGTCAAGACCAAAACAAAACAAACCAACCAAAGTGAAGAAAGCACAATCTATTCAACAGTGAATCTATGTATATGATCATGGAGTTATACAATAAAGTGGAATTAGCTTTATGGGAAAGAGACATATTACTCTATCATATTGATGGAAAGTAAAGATTACAACCTAAGCCTTGATGTTGCAAACTTCCTTTCGATGGCCCTTGGCTCCGACACACACACTTGCTCACTTGCATGAAGAAGGTCAACCACCTTTGATAAACTTGTTGGAGTTCTTAGCTGCTGTAGCATCAGTCCTTCACACAGTCTTTCACCAATTCTCCAATGAATCTTGCTTAACCTTGTTTGCTTAACCTTTTCCATGAGAATTCACTCAATATATAGGAGAGAATGAATTGGTTACTTGGATAAGAATGATCCCAAAATATCAGGGAATCTAGTACTAGGATAACCATTCGAATTCCATCTCATCCTTCTAGAAGATTCCCTTCTAGAAGCTTCGAGAATTCATCTTTTTCCTTGCTTTAGAAAGAGTTCACACCCTAGCAGTTCAACACAGTGCGAACTTCTGGCACCCTGGCTTAAGGCAGCCTGCGAGAATCATGCATTCTCGCAGGAAAATATACTAGCAGCCTGCGAACAGTCCTCAAAAATGTGATTTCTGGAAAGAGATGAAGGTAACTTTTCTCAAGAGAAAGTTCTAATGAAGAGCCTGAATACACCATCATCAATACATCATCATGACGACCAAAATCATGGGTAATAGAATTCCCCCCAAAGTATGAGGTTGGAACCAGTGACAGCCGATAGACTTTGTAAGTTGCATGTGTGTGTCGAGAACCAGGAGCACATCTAATTGGAAACTTGCGAACAACCAAGCATCTGCAGAATATCATATATACCAATTCTGAGGTAGGAATTTCCATACTCAGATCAAAGACTGATGAAATTATAGACATGGGTCATGGCCACCAATCATACACTGTGGATCCATGCCGTCAAAACATAGCATAGCCACCGGAATACACTGTGGATCTATGCGAGAAATTTCAAATCAAGACGACATAGCCACGAAACATACACAGTGGATCTATGTGTCACAAATTATACATACTCCATTGCAACCTGGATCACAAAGATAATATCCAGGGTCTTCAATCTCG
>ML782672.1:1098839-1120856 GCA_009831015.1 Picea engelmannii
ATACACTGTGGATCTATGCGAGAAATTTCAAATCAAGACGACATAGCCACGAAACATACACAGTGGATCTATGTGTCACAAATTATACATACTCCATTGCAACCTGGATCACAAAGATAATATCCAGGGTCTTCAATCTCGTCGCCCAAAGTACGAATCTAACTAGTCGCCAATTTTGTTATTGGATAAATCCGTAAGTGCGGACACAAACCGATCTCCCTAGATCCACCTGGATCTAGAGCAAAGAAAAACAAAACATGACTCTTTCCCTAGATTCTAACCATTGAATTAAATAGGAGGAAATAACAAAGAACATACCTTATTAATGCTTCCTTTGGTCTTTGTTGCTCCTACTTCACTCCAGTGCTCTCGTACAGTCAAGACCAAAACAATACAAACCAACCGAAGTGAAGAAAGCACAATCTATTCAACAGTGAATCTATGTATATGATCACGGAGTTATACAATAAAGTGGAATTACCTTTATGGGAAAGATACATATTACTGTATCATATTGATGGAAAGTAAAGATTACAACCTGATCCTTGATGTTGCAAACTTCCTTTCGATGGCCCTTGGCTCCGACACACACACTTGCTCACTTGCATGAAGAAGGTCAACCACCTTTGATAAACTTGTTGGAGTTCTTAGCTGCTGTAGCATCAGTCCTTCACACAGTCCTTCACACAGTCTTTCACCAATTCTCCAATGAATCTTGCTTAACCTTGTTTTCTTAACCTTTTCCATGAGAATTCACTCAATATATAGGAGAGAATGAATTGGTTACTTGGATAAGAATGATCCCAAAATATCAGGGAATCCAGTACTAGGATAACCATTCGAATGCCATCTCATCCTTCTAGAAGATTCCCTTCTAGAAGCTTCGAGAATTCATCTTTTTCCTTGATTTAGAAAGAGTTCGCACCCTAGTAGTTCAACACAGTGCGAACTTCTCGCACCCTGGCTTAAGGCAGCCTGCAAGAATCATGCATTCTCGCAGGAAAATATACTATCAGCCTGCGAACAGTCCTCAAAAATGTGATTTTTGGAAAGAGATGAAGGTAACTTTTCTCAGGAGAAAGTTCTAATGAAGAGCCTAAATACACCATCATCAATACATCATCATGACGACCAAAATCATGGGTAACAGAATGCCCCCTAAAGTATGAGGTTGGAACCAGTGATAACCGATAGACTTTGTAAGCTGAATGTGTGTGTCGAGAACCAGGAGCACATCTAATTGGAAACCTGCGAACAACCAAGCATCTGCAGAATATCATATATACCAATTCTGAGGTAGGCATTCCCATACTCAGATCACATACTGATGACATTATAGACATGGTTCATGGCCACCAATCATACACTGTGGATCCATGCCGTCAAAACATAGCATAGCCACCGGAATACACTATGGATCTATGCGAGAAATTTCAAATCAAGACGACATAGCCAAAAAACATACACAGTGGATCTATGTGTCACAAATTATACATACTCCATTGCAACCTGGATCACAAAGATAATATCCAGGGTCTTCAATCTCGTCACCCAAAGTACGAATCTAACTAGTCGCCAATTTTGTTATTGGATAAATCCGTAAGTGCGGACACAAACCGATCTCCCTAGATCCACCTGGATCTAGAGCAAAGAAAAATAGAACATGACTCTTTCCCTAGATTCTAACCATTGAATTAAATAGGAGGCAAGAACAAAGAACATACCTTATTAATGCTTCCTTTGGTCTTTGTTGCTCCCGCTTCGCTCCAGTTCTCTTGTACAGTCAAGACCAAAACAACACAAACCAACCGAAGTGAAGAAAGCACAATCTATTCAATAGTGAATCTATGTATATGATCACGGAGTTAAACAATAAAGTGGAATTAGCTTTATGGGAAAGAGACATATTACTGTATCATATTGATGGAAAGTAAATATTACAACCTGAGCCTTGATGTTGCAAACTTCCTTTCGATGGCCCTTGGCTCCGCGACACACACTTTCTCACTTGCATGAAGAAGGTCAACCACCTTTGATAAACTTGTTGGAGTTATTAGTTGTTATAGCATCAGTCCTTCACATAGTCTTTCACCAATTCTCCAATGAATCTTGCTTAACCTTGTTTGCTTAACCTTTTCCATGAGAATTCACTCAATATATAGGAGAGAATGAATTGGTTAATTGGATAAGAATGATCCCAAAATATCAGGGAATCCAGTACTAGGATAACCATTCGAATACCATCTCATCCTTCTAGAAGATTCCCTTCTAGAAGCTTCGAGAATTCATCTTTTTCCTTGCTTTAGGAAGAGTTTTCACCCTAGCAGTTCAACACAGTACAAACTTCTCGCACCCTAGCTTAAGGCAGCATGCGAGAATCATGCATTCTCGCAGGAAAATATACTAGCAGCCTGCGAACAGTCCTCAAAAATGTGATTTTTGGAAAGAGATGAAGGTAACTTTTCTCAGGAGAAAGTTCTAATGAAGAGCCTGAATACACCATCATCAATAAATCATCATGACGACCAAAATCATGGGTAACAAGGACCATTAGACTTCCAATTACATCTATCTTCTAAAGATACTAGTCCACCTACAAACATTACTCATAAAAATATGATTCGAAGATTATCAACATTGTACTCCAAGGCATGTGTTTCCTTTGATTATAGACGACAATGATGTGAAACATGTATAATCATCTTCATCCTTGTGATAGGAAAGTGGAAATCATCATGAAAAGATAGCAATCAAGACACATTGGAAAGGTGCAACTGATCTCAGGTCACAGCTTAGATGGATTGAATTCCCCAACACAAATGAAAGATATAATTAGAAATCAAAATTGGATGAATGAATTAAGATCAGATATCTAATAAGTGATAAAATTGGCATGATGGGCATGTTCATGAAACTGATATCCTCCAGTCTCCCAAGAGTGTTCTCAGTAGAGATCAAAGCATGAATTTCACTTCCTTGAGATTACATGTCGCATAGAATGTAGAGAAAATGGAATGGAAAAGAAGAGTGTGTATCGTGTATCTCTACTAGATAGGTTTTCCATTAAAAATAATGAGACATATAATCCAGAAAACAAAAATCAACAAGCTCATGACTACGAGAGATCAAATAGAATATATTCCAAACTAATCCAAACAATTCTTATATTTATTGATTATGAATAAACTTATTTTTTGTTTCAAGGTGTGTCGAAGAGTGTGGGGCCCAACAGATTGAAAAGTTACAGCCCACAAGGAATTGACATCTTGAAAATCACTATCATGGCTAAAAAATAAATGATGAAGATTCAAAATTAGAATCTTAGAAGTTGCATTGACATATTCCATAAAGATACTTACAACTCTCAATCATTTGAATGGATTCAACATGAGATATGTGTATATTTCTCATCCATGATAAAAATAAGATTTCTTAAGAATGTAACCATAATGAGTGACCAAAAATCAGCAAATTTGAAGGATGGAAGATACTCTTCAAGAAAATATCAGGTCTGAAAATCGATTGAATTGACAATGTTAAGATTGATTCTTTGGTTAATTAGAGTTTTGGGGAACAAAACGATTAATTCCTAAAAATTTCTGAAAACGATATCATCAGAAAGATTTACATAATAGTGTTTTCCACAATCTCAAACATGCATCTAGATAGTGTGATTAAATGTCTCTTATTGTTGTGTATGAGATGAAACTTGAATGAAGAAGGATGTGAAATAAAATATGAAACTTCTGCTTGAAAAACTAGGAACAGAGCATAAGACATGTGCAGCCAATGCCAAAAAATAACAAAACTAAAAGTAATGAAATAAAATATCTTAAAATAAATTAAAATCTGCAAAGTTCATTATGCTAAAAAGGTCTATACCGAAAAATCATGTTGGTTGAAAGTGAGATAAGATAAGAGAAATGTGAAATAAATGATTTGGATAACTCCAAACCCAAGGAAAAATAATCATCTAAAGAGATTACAAGGATTTGGAGTGGCTTGAATTTCATATGGGAAAAATTTTAATACTCAAAATTTAAATTCAACATGTATGGGACATCAAGATCAACACTCATAAGAAATTCAATCAAGCAAAATCTTCCAATTAGAATTATATTCATATGAGGGTTGAATACATTTGAGTGCTCATTTCCATCCCAAGAGTAACTAAATAGTATATTTACTTTAAATTATTCTACTTGTAAGATGAAAACATGCTTGGAAAATATTTGACATGATGATTATGCATGGAATTATGCATGGAAATTTATTCATTGTTTAGCCAATAGTAACTAAAGTGAAAAGGAAAACATAAAACTAATTAACAAACTAGAAAGCAAAGGTGAGTTGTACAAATAAGATATACTAGCCTATTATACCCTACTTCTATCCTATGCCACAAATGGAAGAAAAATGAGCTACGTAAATTCATAATGCCATTGTAACAATCTTGGTAATTCCAAGCTTGCAAACACATGTTCATGACAAAATATTAGAAACAGGTCTTGGAATGAAAATAGAGTAAATATGGGAAAAATTTAAGCATGATAAACTCTATCCATTATATTAGAAATGTGATAGCGATAATTCATGGGTAATCTATCGGAATAGGATCTCTCCAACCATGCTTCAATTCTATCATGAGATATTGCATTACTATCATAGAATTGATGGAGGGAGTTCAATGGAAAATAATATATCAAATGAGAACCATGGATAGAATTTGTGTAAAGTGTGCTTCGTGAGGGAATCTTCATGCTAATAAATTTCTTTATCCTTGAAGATGAACCAAAATAATGAGGGTTTGACATAACCATTGATGTAAACCAAAGTGCATCATTGTCTTGGTAAGCCTCCCCGAACTCATACTTCAAGCAACCATCAACTTGAGATAGACTAGTGAGATCAAATGATATGCATGGGCTAGGACCAACCATGATATGAGAGATATCTACAAAAAAATGGTGAGATCCACTAGTATCAACAATATCAATTAAAGGGCTACTTGAACAATAAGATTCTCTATTTATCAAAAATTAAGAAGAAAAAGAAGAAGACATCCTTTGATACACATTTTCTACAAACTTATCTTCATCCTATGAAAAAGGATGATAATGCTTGGTTGTAATTAGTTCATGGGAGGAGGTCTTATCATCTCTATCTTCCAAATGCACATCACCACCCTCAAGTACTTCAAAACGAGTTGACCCCATCGAATTTATTTGAATATAACTATGGGTGACTTCTTGCAAAGTTAAACCATTAAAGAGATCATGATACAAATAATAATAAGTGGAATAATTAAGAGAATTAAAACCTTCTCTAGAACAATAATTTTTTTTAGAAAGTGACTCCTTGAATGGTAGTTCCTCCTCTGTAAGAACATCAGTGATTGATTGTTGATTGATAGGTATCATTCTAGGTGTGGTTTCATAATCAACACATTCTTCCTCAATATGGTTTTCCTCTTTAAATCAGGAAGTGGGTTGTTGTGATAAGAGAGGTATGTTATGTATGTTTATTTCTTATCCCGGAGTGAAGAGATCAGAGTGGTTTTTTTTCCCCTACAAAATATGAGAATCTGAAATATCTTTAAACACATGTTCATGGTCAAAAGAGAGGAGAAAGTCATAAGAATCATTAGAACAAGAAGGTTCAACAAATGATCCATCAACAGTAAGAAAACATGCTTGCTCTATGTAAGTTATATTAGGAGAATGTGTAACAGCAGAACAATCTAAATCAACATAACTTAATTCCACTTTATCCATGTGTGAGGAAGAATCCATTTCACAAATGTCCATATTTTCTTCATTATTAAAGTAATCAGCATTTAAAGTTCACTCCATATCTTTCTCTTCCATTTCTCATGATGAAAAAGATGAGGTAGGACAATGAAAACCTGACATAACCATTGGTGTAACCCGAAATGTCCCATTATCAATAGGAAAATCCACCTATTGGTCAATTATAGAAAAATATGAACTTGAGTTTACACAAGAGGCCTCTTTTTCAACACAAGGAAAGAAAAGGGGATTGGAGTCGTGGGAGGACACATAGGCTTCTTCCAAAAACTAGTCCCTCTCTGATCTATATCCCGGATAGTAAAGAAATATTTGAACATATGGAGTCCAACTAAACCATTAGTATTTTCAATATTTTCATTTAAATCCAAATCAATATGTGAACAAACATTAAAAGGTGATTTAGTTTCATCATCCACTAGCTGATACATTTCATTGATAAGGGAGACTAAACATGAAATCAAATTATTGTTAGAGGGATTATCATCCAAAGGAAACTTATAGCAAAGATGAGTAAATATGATAACAAAATCTTAAAGAGATTCATCTTCGTTCTTCCTAATCCCTGGAATTTCTTCACACAATTTATCATAATCATAATTCTCAAAATCATGAAAAAATTCACGCACAAATTGTTCCCATGTATGAATAGAGGCAGTCGACAAAGTCTCGCACTAGCCCTTGACCCGACTTGTAAGAGTGAGAGTGAAAAGCCTGCAAATGGTACTTTCATTAGTAATATTGTGAGAGAAATAAAATTTACAAAATTGTAAATCATGTCTAGATGCAGAGGTTTCACCCTCACCATCAAATTTAAGTTGTGACAAGAAATGAAAAATATTTCTAGGAGGTTTGGGAGGTACAGTACCAGAAAAGCACCTCCATAAAGGGATATGGGATGGAGCCATTAGTAAATTAAAATAAAAATTAACACAAACGACTCCATAGGCTCATATTGTCATCTAGCCCTCCTTCTAGTGCCATTTTTGTTGACAGGTCTGAATGGTCTGTCAAGTAGGTAAGGGAGAACTCCAAATGGTAGTTCCCAATTACACCTACTCTCACTTGGGGTGGTGTTTTTGACGAGTATATGGGCCTCATTTCCACATAGAATTAAAAGAAGAAAAAGGGGAAAGGCAGTGGAATTCCCCCCCAAATATTTCTAATTAATCCTAATTCGAAATTAAACTAAAACAAACTAATCTAATCTAATTAATTCTAACATATCCCGTGGGAGAAAAACTAATAGATGAGCACAACATAAAATGATACTTGGACAACAGAAATAGTTCATGGCAGACAAAGTATTTTATATCAATAATATTATAGATATCATCTCAAATAGTTGAAGAGGAGATCAGTAACATCATCCGTGCACTCATAAGAAATCACAACAGCATAAGAATTCTAGATCATAAGCACAAAAATAATTCACATGATCAATACCTAGAAAAATTAAACCAAAATTGCAAGTGTAGAATAGTCCCACAAGCATTTTCAAACAATTATGACTTCAAAATGTCTCATCTTTATTAACTCAAAATTAATAGTATTGTGTTTCCTTACAAAGGAAAAAAGTCCCTTATTACATTTAACTAGCTCTCTTTTATAAAACAAGAGAGACTCTTCAACTCTCATGGTTGTTCGTTTCATTTTTCTCCAATTTCTTTGCACATTTTCAAAAATGTAGAAGAGGGATATAAAAATGGAATATGAATAGACCCTTCGGTGGTTACATTCACCCTATGGCAGTGTGCAAATGATATCTATTTGAAATTATTATTCACTATGCCTTTTGTCTTTGTCTTCTGAATTTATTGAGTCATTCTGGGTGTTTCTGGATCTGTTTTGTTGAACGAGATCATTATGGCTTCTTCTCCTCTATCTCATCTTTCTATCGATCCCTTTTTGGTCCGATTTAATTTCCTATAGCTCTAGATATGACTATTTGAAGTCTGCATATCTAGTTCTTCATTTGAAATCAGGTTCCTTCTGTGTTTTGCATTTTTGGACTATTTTTTCTCTCAATCTTCCAGCACTTGCTATCCCAGCCTATTATTCTCTCCTCCACCTCTCCATCGATGATGCGAAAATATTTAGACACCACTTATTCTTGAAAATATATACATGTAGTATCTAACTTGTTTCCCTGTACTTTCTAGGATCTATTGAAGTGATTGCAAAATTTTGATGGTCTGCCTTTTACCCAAAAAACCCATAAAATGAAGATTATCTTGAAGTGGAAATGCGATGACGTAAAAGAAATCAAATTACAATGCTGATAACATATTTTTTTCATCTTTAAGCTCCTTTCAAAATAATTAAACTGCTTATCTTCATCCCAAAATACCCAAAAATGCCATGTAAATGGACCAAATAAGCCAATCTTGAGGATTCTCCAAACATTTGCTACTCAAATGCATAAACAAAGTTCATAATTGAAATCCTTGCAAAATTTTGAAACTTTTGACTATAAAGTCGACCAATTTCCAAACTGGCTCAATTTTACACTCTTTGGCATGCAAAACAATGCATTAAATACTCATAAATGATAGTTTGAGCAAAAAAAAAAATCAGATGACCTAAAATTACAAAACAAACCTCATATTCATGATCCTTGTGAAAAATCATGCAGAATTGATATAAAACACTTGAGATTTTTTCAAGGTACCATTTGGCATGCTTTACGATGCAACACCAAACTTGACTTGTACTTGCATGTACTTCCATACAGTCCGTAAAGTCTCAAAATATGTGCCCTATCTCTAAATTTGCGTCTTGTGATTTGTGCATACCTCGAGATATGTGTCTGAAGATGTGTGCCATTGCATTGGAATTCATGCCCTTAAATAGGCTCGGTCGGCCAACCGCCACAAGGATTTAGTGGCAACTTATTTTTTAAAATTAGGGGAATCCCGCTAAATATGGTCAGTTGGAGGATTGGTTAAAACCTCTCACTATTCTAGCAGAGGTTTTGGTTTCAATTCTTGTGCATGTCATATATATGGTTATTTTTGTTTTATTCCTTGGTTGGTTAATAATATACAAAACTCTCGCGCAATAAGGTTAAGCCCCCCATGAACTTAGGAACAGTCATGTGGTAAATGTTTGAACAAGGGGATGGGGTCTATCCCTCGACCCCTTCCTCCCCCGATATGAAACTTTAATATAACTTAAATATAATTAAACATATCATATGGTTAAGTTCCAATGTGTGGTGCAATGGTTGTGGCAGGTATGTTAAGGCATAGAGGCTAGGGAGGTCATGGGGTCGATTCCCCCGGACTCCATAATAATTTTACATAACATAAACCATTATTAGCCAATGAGGGGTTTCCACGTGGCAGCCTCTCATTGGCTATCATGTGCCACAAGAAGATGGTTACAATGAGGCTCTAAAGGCCTTTTACAATAAAAAGGAATTTCAAAAACCCTAGGCATCCAAAAACCTAACCCTAGGAGATGAAGCACCAAAAGTCATGTGGGCCCTGTTTGGGTAAGTTAGTACATCAACTTTCCAGGGTCGTAAATTTTGCATACGATCTATGTTTTAGGCGCACGATAGCCTGTTGGAAAGGTCTAACCGAGAAGAACAATTTTTTATTGGCCCTAGTAAGTGCGTTAGGCAGTCACGTGGCCCCAAATCCCCAAAAAATGTCGTTTAGGGCCTCAAAACGGCCCCGAAAGTTTGGAACCCAAAAAAATGCCGAAACATTTCCAAGGTGGAAAATTGTGTTTTTGAGCTAGTGGAATAGGTGGGTGGCCACCGATATCCACCTGGATCAATCCTCCCTCCTTAGGAAGCAATGGTCTCCATTGTGTTGATTTCCCCCATTAGATGAGGAAATTTCTGTTGAATTTGGCCCTGGGTGAGCCACTTGCCTTGGTGTAGGAGCTGCCCTGCTTTGACGACTCGATAAAGATGGATCCTTTGTTGTTGAGTGCCCTTGATCTATGTGTCCACAATTTGATCATTGGATGCTTATTGCATGTAGTTAGGGTTGAGCTCTGTTGGTGTCAACTGCTCTGCTATCTCTAAGGTGTCCAATAATGGTGGAAAATATGGCCAAAGGAGACCCACATTGAAGACTAGATGTAGACCAAGGAATGGGGGAATGTTGAGCTCAAAAGCATTGTCACCCATAGGCTTGGTGATGGTTTAAGGCCCATAAAAAAGTGGGAGAAGCTTCTAATGGGGCCCTATAAGGCGTTCTTTTTGCAAATGAAACCAAACTTTGTCGCCCACCTGAAACTTATGTGGCACTCGATGTTGATCATGGCATTGTTTTTACTTGGCATTAGACATTTGTAGAATATCCTGAACCTGTTGGTGGATGTGTTGGATCCGCTCAATGAACCGAGTGGCTTTGTCAGCTTCTGGTGGAGCAGGAGATGAATTGGTCGAGGTGGTTGCCAGGGGTAGTGCAACATACATGGGGTCCAATGGTTGGAATCCCAACCCCACCTAAAAGGGGTTGTGGCCAATTGAGTTATGCAGGGATCGAGTGTAGCTATGTTGGACATAGGGAAGACTCTCATCCCATGTGTGGGGATGTTTTGAATTGTACATGAGGAGGATATGTACGAGCATCCGATTAACGACCTCAGTTTGGCCATCTTTTTGGGGGTGGAAGGTAGTGGATTTGGTGAGCTTGGTATCCAACAATGATTAGAGGCTCGACCAGAATGATATGAGGAACCAACTGTCACGGTCAAAGATAATGGTTTGTGGGGTCCCAAAATGTGCCCATACTTGTTCAAAGAAGAGCTTGGCAGTGGCTTCTGTTGTGATGTTCTTTTTGTAGGCGGCTAAAATCGCCATCTTGGAAAAGTGATCAACAACCACAAAAACACAGTCATTTCCCCTTTTGGTGGATGGGAGGCCTGACATGTACTATTCCATTGAGATGGATTCCCACGGCCTATTAGGAGTAGGCAGAGGAGTGTACAGGCCTTGTTTCTTAGTGGTCGGTTTGGCAATAGCGTAGACGATGCATGACCTGATATAATTTCTGACATTTTGTCGAAATTTAGACCAGTAGAAATGTTTCTACAACACTGCCACTATATTTTCAATGCCAAAGTGTCCTGCCACCCGACTATAGTGAGCTTCCCAAATCAGCTTCCCGTGCTCACCTGATGGAACACAAAGATGGCCCAGATGGCACAACAACCCATCCTGAAGATGGAAATTAGCGACCAGTGAGTTGGAACCCAACATTTGGTAGGTGGTGGAGAAGTCGGGGCCTGTCTCGTAGAGGTGGGTCCATCCAGAGGTCTTGTGACAGCAAGATTATAGCACCGTGGTGAGTGTCGTGATTAGAGGTTGGTTGAGGCAGTCAACAACTCAGTTGGTAATTCCTGTTTTATAATTGATGTTGAGGTGGAACTGTTGTAAGTATGTTGACCACTTTTGATGGTGGTCATTTTGCAATTTTCCTTGGGTCTGCATGAACTATAGTGGCTTGTGATCAGTGTAGATGATTGTCTCCTTCCCAAGCATTTAATGTCTCCACTGGTGATAGGATTTTACAATGGAGTACATTTATTTTTCATAAGCAAGGTACTTACAGATAACATTTGATAGTGTCTCACTATGATATGCCACGGGGTGGTCGTTTTGAGTGAGAACGGTGCCCACAACATAGTCTGAAGCATCTGTCTCGATCTCAAAGGGATGTTGCAGGTCCAATAATGAACGTATCAGGGATGAGCACAAATGCTTCTTCAAGTCATCGAAGGCTTGTTGTTGGGATAGGCTCCACAAAATGTTTTCCTTACTGCCACCCCTGGTTACTTGGCTGAGGGCCCATGCGATATGAGAGAATCCCAGTATGAACCCTCGATAGAAATTGGTGAGGCCCAAGAAGATCTGAAGTTCAGTGTGTGTGGTTGGGGCTGGCTACTCACGGATGATCTGGATCTTGGTTGGATCCACATGCACACCATGCTGATCAACGATGTATCCTAAGTAATGGACCATGTCCATGCCGAAGGAGCATTTTTCTAAGTTTGCATATATTTTGTGTTGTCACAGGGTGTGCAGAACCTAATGAATATGTTGCAAGTGTTTTGCCCAAGTTTTGTTGTATATGAGGATGTCATTTAGATACACCACTAAAAAACTATTGGTGAAAGGTTGTAGGATATCGTCCATCATCCTAATAAAAGTTGTTGGAGCATTTTTCAAACCAAAGGGCATGACCATCCATTCAAAAAGACCTTATTTTGACTTGAAGGCAATCTTCCATACATCTGTCTGTTCTATTGGGACCTGGTGGTAGACAGAATTCAGATCAATATTACTAAAGGATTTGGCCCTCGTGAGTTGATCAAGGCGGTCATCGATTTGAGAAATCGGGTATCGGTTTCAGACTGTGATTTTATTCAGGGCCTGGTAATCAATATAGAGTCGCCAAGTCTTGTCTTTCTTCTTCACCAGCACGATTTGTCTCCCACAAGGCGATGAGGTAAGAAGGATGTGCCCCTTGTGGATAAGTTCTTTCATTTACCTCTTGATCTCCTCATTTTCTAACAGAGAGTGGCAGTAGAGTGGACCATTGGGTAGCAGTGAGTTCGTGGTCAAATCGATGGGATGCTTGACCTGACAGTGCAGAGGTACCCCGGTAGGAGAGGAGAAGATATCTGAGTATTCATCCACAACCTTAACCACTTGCTTCTGTTGTGTGGAGATATCAACTTCGAAGGCCCTGGATGTGGCTGCGATCTTTCACTCAATTTGAGAGAGAATCACAAAGAAGATAAATTTTTCGGTCTGAGAGATGACCCTCCTGCATTGCTTAGCAGAGATCAAGGAAATAGCACTAGGAGGGACTACCTCGAGTATCCTGTACAATTTCCTGTTCAAAGTAATAATAACACTATGAGGCCTAAACTCATATGCAACATGACGTTTCCATAAATAAGGTTGGCCCAAAAGAACATTACAAACTTTGAAAGGAGCAACTTCACACAATACCTCAGCTTTGAAGGGCTTGATGTCGTACGACATTCGACACTGTTGGCTGACGCAGAGATCGCTTCCTTGGTAGAGCCATCTAATGGTGTAGGTTTGTGCATGCGGTGTTGTCGGCAGGGCTAGCCGCTTGATGACCTTTGCTGACATGAGGTTCTTCTGGCTACCACTATCAATGATGAAGTGCAAGGAGGTGCCTTTTACCCACATCTATGAATGGAAGAGGCACTCTCCTTCTTCTGGCTCATCTGGTTCACCAGAATGGAGCTTGGTGGTAGAAATGATGGCACTGGGTTTCATGTCAATGATATGTCTTCCCCTTTCTGGTTTTGACTCAGAGTCATAACTCGCATCTGATTCAGAGGCTTTCACTTCGTCCACCAGCGACTACTTTGAGCGAGAGTCAACAGTGTTATGCCAAGGGCTCTTATGGAAGTTGCACCACTTCTTGATATCTTTCTTTGTCTTTCCGGTGTCCTTCTTTTCTTACAGCTTGGACTGGTTGTCCTGATACTGTCCATATTTTATCTATCCTTTGTTATGTGGGTTGGGGCCACCCTTTCCTGGGTTTTTCCATGAGGGATTCCCAGGCCCAAATTTCCTCGTCTTTTGTTTGAGCTTCTGCTCGATTTTGATAGCATATTGGTAGGTCACGCCCAGGGACAAGATTTCCAAAAATTCCATTTCAATATGGATGTGTCTATGTAGAGAACCATGATACTTGAGCACCAGATTTTGCTTTGAATATTTGATACCTAGCTTGGTGCGCAAGGTATGGAAGATATTTGTGAACTCTGGCACTGCTTGGTCTCTTTCTTGCCGCAGTGTGGTCCATTTGGTATACAAGTCATCATAACTTCCGACAGGGTATTATTGTTCCTTAATAGCATCCCTGAAGGATTCCTAGGTGGTTGTGACTGTAAATAATGAGGGTTCCTCTATTTCCTTTTGCTCACAGAAAGTTTCCCACCAATCTTTGACACGGGGAACGAATTTGAGGAGCGCAAAAGTAATCTTTTCTCTATTCAAAAAGTTATGGACAAAAAAATACCCTACTAGTGGACTCAACCACTTGTCTACAACATCTACGTCTATATGACCTTCAAATATAGAAATATTAAAGTTGATTTGTACCTTGAAGGGGGCAGCGCCTCCGCTCGAGGAAGATGTGTCACCTGTTGGTAGTCGCCGAAGGATTTGTGCGAAACTATCCATCATCTCGTTCCTCTGTTGTGTGAGGGCTTCCTCAAGCAACATTTTGAAAGGATCTATTGTCCCATCATCTTTATTTTCTCCTACCATGAGAGGTCGCTTGGGCATGCGAGAGATTTTGTCCTCAAGAGAAACAAGCTCAAGACCCAATTCTTTGTACCATGACCTCGTTGGGGACATGCATTAAGATGACAAGGAGCAGACCGATCTAATACCATTGATCTGGATTTTATGAGTAGAACGAAATGAATACAGATTATTAAAAGATGTTTAACACAAAATAACAGTAAAACTGGTTTTCTATTCAATAAGGAAATAAGTTGAAACTGTAAAATGCAGCGGAAAACAAGCTTGCTAGAATGGTGGTGGCTTATCTCTGAGAAGAGATGTGATGGCTGCGCTCATTCGAAAGAAGATGGTTACAATGATGCTCTGAAGGCCTTTTATAATAAACAAGAATTTCAAAAACCCTAGAAATCCAAAAACCTAACCCTAGGAGATGAAGCGTCAAAAGTCATGTGGGCCCCATTTGGGTAAGTTAGTACATCAACTTCCCAGGGTCGTAACATTTGCATACGATCTTCATTTTAGGCACATGATAGCCCGTTTGAAACATATAACCAAGAAGAACAATTTTCAACTGGCCCAGGTTAGTGCCCGCTTTAATCACTTGGGCCCCAAATCCCGAAAAAACGTTGTTTAGGGCCTCAAAACAACCCCGGAAGTTTGGAACCTGCAAAATTGCTGAAAATTTGCCAAGGTGGAAAACTATTTTTTTGAGCCAATGGAATAGGTAGGTGGCCACTGATATCCACCTGGATCATGAGAGGTAATACCAAAAGAGACTCAATATAGATTAGTCTGAAAAGGTTCAAGGACAGGCTTCTGGAAAAGGTAGGTCTAACATCCTTGGGGGCTTCGGACCTTGAGGCAACTGCAAGCGAAATCAATCTTCTTCACAATAAGGAAAAACCAAGAAAGAATGAAGGTCTAGGTCATGGAAAAGGATCAAGAGATTCCCCCACAGACCTCTCAAGGTTGGAGCGGTCACGTGAACGAAGTGTCTCTGCAAACCTACTCATGCAAAATAGAAGAATGAAATCATCCATGCAACATAAACAATATATTCCCTATCGTTAATCCAATTTAGAAGAGAGTGTAAGCTTTATTTAGCAAT
Organism: Picea engelmannii; assembly: GCA_009831015.1. NCBI lineage: Eukaryota > Viridiplantae > Streptophyta > Pinopsida > Pinales > Pinaceae > Picea > Picea engelmannii. Next base: position 1,114,012 of record ML782672.1, read on the forward strand.
AACATGGTGGTTTTATATGAATGTACTGAAACCACATATGTCTATTTGAAACCGAAGATTAAGATATACATGAAACAATATAAAAGTTAAAAAATGAAGCACAATCATGCCAGTAGGAAGATGCATAGTTTGATTCAGTCAATCAGGACATGCAATAGAACAAACCTTGTCACCGCATAAGATCACCAAGAACTTTAGAATCAACAAAAGTTCAAAAGATGATATGTCAATTCTATCACACAAATATCAACAAAAACATCATAGGTCAAGAAGAAACATAAAACCCCCAACTCTCTCAAGGTAGGCAAAGAGATAGCACTAGGCTCAAGAAGTAGAGGATTAGGAAATATGCTTGAAATTTTTAGTAGGGATCCCCTTTCCTTTCACTTGTAAAAGAAAAATTAAAAGGGGGTTATTGCAGTCACAACACCTTGTAGGGTGAGTGAGGTTCGGAGAGGGAACATGGTGTTCTCTATAGTTATTAGTGGCCACTCTTCTAGTAGCCATATTTTTACTTTTAACTTTCCTAGCAACACTAAAAGCATGCACTAAGGATTTAGGTTCAAAGAGACACACCTCATGTCGAATTATCTCCTTTAATGTCTCCACAAAGAGATTTAACAAATTATCCTTTGGAATGTCTTTTACCTTGAGACTTATTTTTGGAATTGTTGAATGTGCTCTGTAATTGAACCTCTTTACTAGAGATTTACCAATTGACTAAATAATGTATTTCTCTTAATATCCCCATAATATGATATCAACTGATCTATAAAAATGGAAAAAGATACAATAGAACCTTTTTATCTTTTAGAAATCCATTGGTACCAAACAAATGTGTCAGGTTTTAAATACAAGGATGTAAAAGTTACATTTTGTAAGGTTGGAACTTGGTGTAGATCAAAGTATTTCTCCATCTGGAATATCCATATCATAGGATCTTTTCCATCAAATTTCATCATATCAATTTTTGGAATCCAGTGGTTCCTTGGTGCCTAGTTGAATCCTCGATGATGCAGATCTTGGAGTGATGAATAATCATGACTCTAGGACTCAATATTTATTTCCTCCACATTTTCCTATTTGTCTTACGTTCTAATATCTCCTTTAGAGAATATCTCATCTGGGATATGCAAGAATATTGTTGACATGGAAATTTGCAATTTTTCCATCCTTTTATCCATCTTTTGATCCATATCCCCTTTAAATAATTATTTCATATGTGACAAATAAACCCTTTTTAACATAGTATCACCCATTTCCTTAGATTGGTTCTCCAATTAGGTTAGTTGGTTCTGGATCTCTTCAATTTATTCATGAGTCATTTGTTGAGATTTTTATAGGTTTAGTTAGTGAAGTAAATTTTTTAACACCCTTTACCATGTGGGACAAAAATACTAATAATCCTCTTTTCTCTCTTTATCACAAATTGTAATTAACAAAAACATATGTTTCAATCAAGAGTTATGCCAAATGTAAGTGATGTACCTTTAAAATCCTAATTGGGAGACTATATTTCTAGCTGACCTTTATCCTAATGTATCTCTAAACATTCATCTCTTATGAGTTTGAAGTTTTTGTCTATGTTACTCTTATATATATTCTCTCCAATGCCACAAGTTTGAGAAAAATTTGATGTGCCAAGTAAATGCTATGGTAACTTTCCCAAAACTTGTTGATTCTTGGCCCTTTCAAGATAGCAAACTTGTATGGAATTCCATGTGCCCAATATTTTTAACCTAAATTACCATGTTATATATTCTTTCTAAAGGAACTAATTTCAGTCAATTTGGACTTTCCAGGCTTCAGATATGACACTTATACCACGACCACATGTTTGAGACTAGTTTTAAGACTAGTCAAAAATCCCTAATTTCCACAGCATGTATTTGAGAAAACATATTTTTTAATAAACCAAAATGTGTACCACATATACTTGGATATTTCTCCTCCAACCCTTGAAAATTTCACAGTTTGAAACTTAACCGAAATAAAGTTACATCTAAAATTTCAAGATGACTCATTTGAAACTAATTTCAAGACTAGTAAAAAACCCTAAATTCCACGGGTTGTATCACAGAAAGTAAAATATTACAGAACCTAATTTTACCAAAAGTTCTTCACTATGGCTCCTTAGGAAATTGAAAAATTTAGAGTCTGAAACTTTCCTGAAGAAAAAAAATTATAGCAAAAAATCCAAGATGCTTCATTGGAAGGAGAAAAAACGAAGAATTGTAATGTCTGATACCAAATGTTAGACCAAAAACACTGTAACATACCCGACCCATTATGTACCTTCTAAGGGATGGGGTCATAAAAAAAAATATCATTTTCCAACTACTTTATTTCTTCAAAAATACTTCATCGGTTGGTTCTACTCATCCAGATCTTTCCAACGACTATAATCACACTCAAATGCGAGCTCTGGATCAAAATTTATGATCCTCTAAAACTTTTGAACCTTTTACCTTCTATCCTATCTTAGTGCCATGTGGAAATCTAGTACATGTTCCATCCTACAGGCACAGATGTAGAATCTTCCATGTCAGTCCTCGAACCCATTCCCTATCGAGCCTCTACACTACATTTTCAATGCTATCGAAACCCTTTTATCAGAGTTCTTCCATTCTAATCCAATCTGAAACTCTGACAACATCCACCCTGACAGGTCCCCTAGGTGTAGGACAATCGGTGAGGGAGTGTGTTATTAAGCCACTATGTGTTGAAAAGTCACCGGTTCGAAACCTGCGGGGACAAAAAATCCAACCATGTTAAGGGTTGGTGTGGCTCAGGCCGGGTGTGATCCCGGAGTGATTTTGACGGCTTAGATGCCCCTGAGCCACGGTTTCTCAAGCCAAAGGTTAATCCCGATGCCAAGAAGGTCCGGAACAATTAACAAACAAAAAAAAAAACATCCACCCTGATAGATATGACGATCTTGGTGGTTCGACCATCTATGGATAGGATTTTGTCGGAGTCTTCAGTTACATGTGGGTTAACAATCCCTCCAAGCCTCTTCGTATTCGAGCAGGTGGAGCCCATGATAGTTCATCGACTGTCATGCATCATGGGAACTCGTCGATCAATGACACAAATCAATCCTCGATTACTCCACTCTCCAGGCTCACAACTCATTCCAACCAGCCCATTCTGAGGGATGATTGAGATATATCATCGATAGATCTGCATCGAAGGTGAATACACATGTCACTAGGGTATTCCTCCAACAATATTCCATGCTTGATCCTTCCTTCTTCTCACATAGTGCCATGTGTCTTCCTCTGAACACGTTGGCACTCTACGTCATCCTGACATCATTCACTCCTAGCCTCGGTTAAACAAGAACCTACATGGAATCTGATTTGGAACCCAGTACACATGTGCTTACCCAACTCTTACACCTAGATTGATAGGTGGCACTCAAGCCACATCACCCTTCATTCCCAAAGTGTTACAACACCCTGCCACATGGCACAATTGCCACCTAACACATGGACCTTCTACGTGAACCGATGTGGCGTACGCATCATCTTTAAGCACTCGACCCATCTCTATAGATGTTGACACTTTTCCTCTGTGTAATGGGTAGGTGATGTCATCCCTGTAAGCATGATTTCACATTCCTCTTGGCCTTTCCCTAGAGAGGACCACAAGATCTATGGCTGATAGCACTCACGTCGCACTCTGATCAACGATTACGATCACTCCTTGGAGTCGTTCCACTGTAGTTCCTTAACCAAGGTGACTCTAATGACCCTTCTATGACCAATTCTCGTGATTTATGATCTCACCCTCTCATAGATCCAATGGCTATCATATTTCCTCCTCTTTCGGCTCCACACGAGTCCCTAACCTCAAAAACCCCAATGACTATGTGTCCAATTAATGGTCACGATCTCTCTGAGTTTCCTCCGATGGATATAATAGTTGTTAATGATATATATCCCATGAGAATTCCCATGTAGGGTCCACGTTAAATTGATGATGGGTGTTCATTGTGGTTTTCCTGATCAACGGTTCTGATCATTCCAAGGACGTGTTGTCTGCCATGTTGGAACTCCTAGTCATCATGATTTCACTACCCCTTTTACACCTAGCCGATACAGGACCACGACGATATACAGATGAGACTGCATCTCCAATCCTCTCCAATTGACGGCTAGGATTACCCCTCGAGGTCCTCCCAATAGAGTGACTTTACTCTTGGCTACCTAGACTACTCCGACCATAGACTCCAACGATCAATGATTGTGTTTTCTCCTATTTACAATCTAATGGTAAAAATATTATGGCCCCTTTGCAAGGACTTAAGCTCGATAGGGACCCATTTCCTATCACCTCGACCCATTACAGGCCTCCACGTGTTCTCCCCATACTCATAGGCATTTATTCGTCAATGTGATGTCCGCATGACATCACCTTCTTCTTGGTCGCATACAATATAAGACCCATCAAGATCAATGACTAAGATTGCTTCTAAGTCAGGTATCAATGGACGGTGAGGATTAATCTAAAATAATATTGAGTGATCTACGGTCACGATTACTACTTGGGGTACACCCATCAAAGTTTCATTACTACAGATTTCTCCAAGCACTAGACTCCAACACCACTTCTCGATACTGATATGACAATCCATTTATACTAAATTGATCTCTTATGGATTCAATGGTTGATAGAAACCTGGATCCTCGAAAAAATATCCTACATGACGACCCTAATTAACGACCAATATCTCTCGATCCGCCTCTAATGAATCCAACAGTCCACATTAATCCGGATTCTTGGAAAGCCTTGAAGTGCAAAGGATTCCAATCAACATCCAATATTTATTCGTTTGGCCAAGATAAACGATTACCATTCATCCGAGGCAAGACTCAGGTTTTTTCCCAGGTTAAACAGTCTGATCTTTCACTTAGTGGATCAATATTTTCTCTAAGAGATTATTATTGTTTACCAAACCTTCTTGAGTCTATAAAAACATTCCTAACCGTCCAAAGCTCACATTCATCATCGTCTATAGGTTTTATATTTCCCCTGTGCATTATCCATTCTAACATGGCATTTCCATCCTTATCTGGTAAAAATCACGCTAATTATAGCTATGATATTAGTCCATGGAGATAAACTTTGTTTAGAAATTTAGTTCAACAAAAAGTAGACCTACTAATAGTTTCACCTCTAAATTTTAGATTCATCCTGTACGGGTCCAGTATATGAACTTGTGGCTCTAATACAAGAAGAACATTGTCAACACACACACACAGGTGATATAACAACAAAAACACACATTAATTACATAAATTTTTCTCATGCATTGATTACACAGTCCTAAGCATTCTTGGCAACAAATATACAAAAGTATAATCCCAAAATCCATTACTCATGACTGATAAGTATAATTACCAGTTCTTGTGAAAATCTAGTAGCAAATGCTCAATGATAATTTCAACAGTAAATACTCATGATAGGAAATATATAACATAGTCTATGTACAAGTTTAACAGTAGCATGTTGAACATAATAACATAGTAAATTCCCATTAACATGAATACAGAATCATTCATACAAGAATTTATACAAGTACATGGTGAACCACTTATCTGGTATAAATAGCCACCAACTGCATGCAAACCTACGACTTTCCTCCCAGCCATAGACTCTACTTCCCACAAACTGACAGTAGGTCACCCTCAAGTTGGGCCTAAACTCCACTTGGGAAAAAAAATTCCTATCCCAGACTGAGTCTACTTACAACAATAATGCTCAGATTTAAGTTCCAACTCCAGCCAGCTACAGTCTCTAATTTCCCCACATGCTTATCCCACCCAGGAAGTGTGCCCCATCGGATACCGCACTTCCCTTTCGGACTTCAGAAACAAGCCAGACAAGAAATCTCTGAGCCCTATAGCAGCAATTGGAACCTTGGCAAATAAAATCCTAGAAATTCTCTCACCTGGAGAGAATTATCAAGGGCCTAACAACTCGTCTCTTCAACATAGCTTCTCTCACCTAGAGAGAAGCGCACATGGGCCTGACAACCTTCTTCTTTAGCACCACACGGGCCTGACAACCCGCCTCTTCAGTTCCAATTTACCATAAACGCTCCCAATATTTTCCCTCTATGGCTATGGTAATGGAAGTAAGCAAGTATGGATGGTAGCAGAGAATATGATCCTCCTCCACGATGATGAGAATGAAAGTTCATATGTGAAACTACACTAGATTTCCCAAATATATTTGCATGTGCATAAAATTACACTTGTCACCTTATGATCTCTATTTTCCCCCACTTGGTGATTTGTTCCTCTTCCATAGGAACTTAGGATAGCATAATGCATATGCATCCCTAAATTAAATTTAGAAAATATTATTAAAATATTCTCTTGGCCTAATCCCATTAGGCTTAGCCCCTTAACCTAAGAGTCTTATCCCCTTTTCCCCTTTTCTAGTGGATTGTATCCCCCTCACTCTTTTGTTGTGTCGGTCTGTATGCAGTGGTTTGATTTTATTATTATCAAATTTATGATTACATAATACACAAGACATGCCTACAGGCCTTTTAGTATCTAGCTCACTAGTTTATTTAGTACATAAGAACTCTGGTCTCAAAGTAACACGGCTCACCATCTTATATGCTCAATTGCAACTGGGGTCAACCTGGGGTGTTACAAACACCAAAATAGCCAGAAAATAGAGAGAGAAGTAACTCCATGCCTTGAGAAATAGATATAAGACTGAAATATAAGCCTCTTCCAGGGTCTCCTTAGTGTGTGTGTGTGTGTGTGTGTGTGTGTGTGTGTGTGTGTGTGTGTGTGTGTGTGTGTGTGTGTGTGTGTGTGTGT
>ML782672.1:1120908-1178206 GCA_009831015.1 Picea engelmannii
ATTACAATTAAAGGGTCTAGCCGAAGATAATAATATAACAATAGAAATATAACAAAACAATATCTAGGGACTTACATGGGGCTTAACAAACAATAATGGCACACACACAATACACATATATTTACCTTGGAAACCCTTAACCAGGAAAACTACCAAACCTTAGAGTTGCACCGCTATCTTCTTTATTATATTAACTTCACTATTCACAATAAAATATATATAGGTATTCCATGAAATCCAAATCCCTAATCTATTAACATGGATTAGATTACAACCCTAATTCCTTATCCAGAATTAGATTACAATGTATCAAAAAACCATTGGCCGAAAAACCTAAAACAAGCCAAAAAGAAAACCAAAAATAGCCCAAATTGTTTGGTCGAAGCCTTTTGACCCCCCAACATATACAATATCTATGCAAAGAATATAACACATCCCCAAAATTCTCCCACTTGTTTTTTTATATGCAAATAGGAGGCCAAAGCTTTACAAGATCAACAATTTAGGGTAGCAGTGCCATTGGTTCTCTTCACCAGGAGAACTTCTTAGTACTAACATACTTCATTAATGAGTCTACAAAATTCTTCAAAGTGTCAACCTTCACCAACAACACCTTCTTGTCTTCAACCATGTCTCTCATAAAGTGGTATGGAAGATCAATATGCTTCATTTTAAAATGATAATTTCGGTTGTTTTCCAGAAATATTGCACTCTAGCTATCACGATGTAACCTTACAACTTGTTTTACAAAACCAATACCTAAACACAATCTTTGTAACCATACAACTTCCTTTATTGCATGAGTGGATACCATGTATTCAACTTCTTTAGTTGAGAGTGAAAATATATACTATCTCTTTCTCATCCAACTAATTTCTCCTCCAAATAGGTTAAACACATAACCATTTGTATAACTTCTATGTTTCAGATCTCCATCCTAGTTTATGTCAGCAAATCCATGTACATATAACACTTTGTCTATTCCAGGTATTCCTTGGTAGTAGATTGAATAATATATAGTGCCACATAGATACCTAAAAATCCTTTTTACAGTTGTCTAATTCGCCTTCCTTTGTTTTGACATATACCTACTCAAAGCCCCATTGCATGGGAAATGTCTGGTCTAGTACATACCATTACATACATCAAACTACCAATATCACTATCATAGGGAACATGAGACATGTCCTCTTCCTCTTCTTATCTCTTGAGACATTAATCTACAAATAAATTTACACCTACAAGAATAGGGACCTTGATCGGTTTACATTCATGCATATTAAACCTTTGTAATATTGTCTCAACATATTTCCTCTTGTTGAACCAAATTTTCATGTTTACCGAGTTTCCTTTTATTTCTGTGCCCAAAATAAAATTTCAACACCAATATATTTCATATCAAATTCAAAAGACAACTGGGTTTTGACATCTTTGATGATTTCTTTGTTGTTTCCAAGCAGCAACATATCATCAACATACAAGACCACATAAATAAAATGATCACCAACTAGCTTGGAATACACACAGTGATAATCTTTGCTTCTTGAGAAACCAAGTCCTAATATATAGGTATAAAACTTTTGATACCACATTCTTGGATATTGTTTTAATCCATACAGGGACTTTTTCAATTTGTAAACCAACTCTTTCTTTCCCTTCACTGCGAAACCTTATGGTTGTTTCATGTATATTTATTCTTCAAGATCCCCATTTAGGAACATTTTCTTCGCATCCATCTACTCTACTTTAGGATCAAAATTAGTAGCAATAGACAAAATAAATATTATAGAAGTTGATTTAGCAACATGTGAAAAGATTTCACCAAAATCAATTCCCTCTATCTGGGAATATCCCTTTGCTACTAAGCAAGCTTTGTATTTATACACTTTACCTTTTGCATTCAAATTCTTCTTAAATGTTCATTTTCTACCAATGGGATTCCTTACTTCTAACAACTCAACTATATCCCAAGCCTCACTCTTATCCAAGGAAACTGTTTCTTCAACCAAGGCCTTCTTCCAGAGTTTATTATCTTTTTTAATCCACTGCCTCCCTAGTAATTATGGAATCATCATCGGTAATAAATAAAGAAAAACTAACATGAAAATCAGGTGGAGTATACCTTTCTTGTTTCCTTATTTATTGAACCAATCTCCTCAAATATGGAATATGGGGTTCTTCTTCTTCTTATTCATCTTCTTATATTCAGTTAGATTCTCCATCCTTCAAATCAAACTCTATTATCTCTAGTTCTTTTTTTCTTGGTAGGAATTCTTGTTTGGGAACATCTTTAACCTCTCTAAAAACAACATCCTAACTGTAAACATTCCTCTTAGTTACTGGGTTCCAAACTTTATAACCTTTATACGATCTTTATAACCAATAAATATACTTTTTTTAGCTTTATTATCTAGCTTACTCCTATTTTTCTTTGGAACATGCAATTAATCATCACAACCAAAAAAATTGAGATGTTTAAGAGAGGGTTTCATATTAGTCCGTGCATCATGGAGATTTTTTTCTACCAACAATAATGAGGGTAATTGATTTACCAAGTAACATTTAGTATCCACTACCTCTACCTAGAATTCATGTACTAAATTGGCATGATCGAGTATGCTCCTTTCCTTTTCCATGAACATCCTATTCATTCTTTCTACAACTCCATTTTGTTGAGGTGTGTATGGAGTAGTATTTTTCCTTGATTTTCCACACTTCTTACAAAATTCCTTGAATTCATTTGCATAGAACTCTCCACTATTATCTGTCCTCAACACCTTTATTTTCTTCTCTGTTTGATTCTCTACAAGTGCCTTAAACTCTTTGAATTTATCAAAATCCTCATATTTCTTTTGGAGGAAATAAATCCACTTGTTCCTTGAGAAATCATCTATGAATGAAACATAATACACATATTACCTAATGATGGAACAAACACAAGTCCAAACACATCATTGTGTATCAAGTCTAGGATTCCCTTTTTTCTTGTAGCACCATATGAGAATCTTAATTGATTTTGTTTACCATATATGAAATGTTCAAATAAATTGAAATCTAGTGTGCAATTAGACATACCTTAGACCATATTCAAGAAGCATATTCATTTACTTATGGGGTTTTAGGGTATCGGATCAGGATTTCACCAAAGGATAGACAAAAGACTATATTTGTTACAAAATGGGGATCATATTAGTATACAATCATTCCTTTTAGATTGAATAATGCACGTGGAATTTTTTCATTAGTAGTAGTAGCAGCATTTAAGGATTTCATACATAAATTTTTGGAAGTTTACTTGGACGATTGGACAATGTTTAGCTTATTAAAGGATCATGTTGAAGTATTGATATTAATGTTAGACAAGTGTAGACAGTGTTAGATTTCATTGAACATTAATAAATGTATTTTCAATGTACCTTTTGGGATTTTGTTAGGGCATGTGGTGTGTAAACAAGGTCTGTTGGGTGATCCTGTGAAAATTGTTGTCATGGTTAACTTACCACCACCTAAGTCAGTGCGTCAGTTGAAGTATACTCTTGGTCATACAGGTTACTATAGGAAATTTATAAGGGGGTATGCACATATTACTATGCCAATGGAGAAATCGTTGAAGAATGATATCAAATTTCAATGGAATGATGAACGCTAGCAGAGTTTGGATATATTGAAGAAGAAGATAGTGACATCACCAATTTTAGTGTTTCCATATTGGTCCAAATATTTTCATGTGCATGTGGATGCATCTTCAATAGCACTTGGAGTAGTATTGACATAACCAGGAGAAGGTGATATAGAACACTGTATAGAATTTGCAAGAAGGAAGCTGGAAGATTCACAAAAGAACTATAACACTACAGAAAGAGAAGGTTTAGCTATGGTTTATGCATTACAGAAGTTCAGACACTATTTGTTAGGGAAACATTTTAAGATGTTTACATATCACTCTGCTCTTAAATATTAATCAATAAGCTAGTGTTGGGGGAAGAATCTACAGATGGTTGTTGTTATTTCAAGAGTTTTATTTTGAAGCTGTTGTGAAACCTTGAAGATTAAAAGGAGGAACAAATCATCTTTCAAGGATATCTAATGGAGAAGAACCAAGTAGTTTGGAGGATAATTTCCTTGATGCTCAATTATTTTCAGTAGAGATTGTTGATGACTAATTTGCTGACATTATTGAGTTCTTGAGTACAGGATTTTCCCCGAAGGAATTTAATATTGCACAGAAGAAGAACTTGGTGGTTAGAGTTGCAGACTATCAAATTGTTGCAGGTCACTTGTATAAACTTGGTGGAGATAACATTTTGAGGACATGTGTTTTCAACATAAATGTCCTATCATTTGAGTAAAATAACATGAAGGAATAACTGGAGTAAATTAGACATGGAAGGCTACTGCGAAAAATATATTGTGCACGAGATTATGGTGGCCAACAGTTCATAAAGATGCAAAGGATTATGCTCAGAATTGTGATGTTTGTCAGAGACTTGGAAATCCATCTAGGAGGGATGAGATGTCACTGAGACCTCAGGTAACTTTGAAAATGTTTGATAAGTGGGAAGCAAGCTTTGTAGGTTCAATTAATACACCAACAAGAAGATCAGGAGCAAGGTATATAATCACAACGACAGAGTATTTAACTATATGGGTTGAAGCATCAACAATGAAATATTGAAATGCAGAGACTACATCACACTTCTTATTTGAACATGTAGTTACAAGATTTGGATGCCCTAGAATTCTGATGAGTGATCAAAGGACTCATTTCATTAATAGTACAATCTAAGAAATGCTTTAATAATTTTAGATACATCATCATAAGAGAACTACATATCATCCTCGGGCCAATGGAATAGTGGAATCATTTAAAAAGATATTGGAGAATGCCTTAACCAATATTTGTGATGTAAACATGGATGATTGGTACTTGAAGCTACTAGCAGTGTTATGGGATTATAGAACTACATGCAAGAAGATTACAGAGAAGACACCTTTCAGGTTAGTATATGGATAGAAAGTAGTAGTTCCCTTGGAGTATTTGATACCTAGTTTGTGTATTGCAGCTATTATAGACATGATAGAAAGTGGAGAAGCTCAAGAAAGATTGGCTCAACTTATGGAACTGGAAGAAGATAGGATTACAGTTGGGTTTCATCAGGAAGTATAGAAAGCAAAGGATAAATCTTGGCATGACATACATATTAAGAAGAAAAACTTTAAGGAAGGATATTTGGTTCTCTTCTATGACATTAAATATTGCAGCGCCCAGGGAAGTTCAGGATGCATTAGTTAGGACCTTATGAGATAAATTCTATCATAGATGGAGGTGTTGTGCAATTGCAGGATTTAGTAGGAAAGGAAGTTCAAGGCTTTCTTAATGGTAGTCGATTGAAACTGTATAGGGACATTCAACCCATTAACCCTAAGTAGTTGTAGCACAGAACTTGAAGTTGTACATATTGTATATAGTAGGAAGTAAAAGAAGAAAAAGGAAAAAAAGGTAGAAAAATGTGAAAAATTAAAAAAGAAGTAGGTAGATGGATAGGTGGTAGACAGAAAGTTGGTAGATACAATACACAACAAAAGTTAGAAAGAGGTATGATAGTACCTAAAGACAATGCGTGACATAAAACGTGAGCACTGCGCGATGGGATAAAAGATGATCGAAAAAGAAAAACACAGTGAATGGAAAAAAGAGGGTGCATCCGAGCATTTATGATAGATTTTATAAAAGGGGAAAAGCATGGAAAAGGAAAAAACTTATGATTTTGAGAAAAAGAGCGAACATGTTTTGATTGTGTTCAAAGATTTTGAAGATTCTAAGTCGATATTTGTAGCGATTTCTTCCTGAGTTAGAACAATGACATTGCCAAAGTTTGGAACACCTAGCCAATTCACCAAAAGGACCAGAAGCAATAAAAAAACAATGGAGGAGGTGACAGGAATGTTCGATGTGGATGGAATCCCATAGACATAGAGCGAATCAATTATTCTAACATTGGTCAAGGATCAGAATCCAGAGGAAGAATCAGTAGAAGTAAACTAGATGGGAGAATATAGAAACCCTAGTGAAACAAAAAAACCTAATGCAGAAAAAATAGGAGTGACTCACACGGAGGGAGAACATAAGGAAGAATACAGTGAGAAGACTGAATAAACGAACCTGAGACAGTGAAAAACCCTAAAGGAGAGGAACCCATGGAGGTCAAGGAAGACAATGACGTAGAGCAGGACACGGAGGAGGTTGAGACAACAGTTCCATCAAAGAAGAGAACAAGGTCAGTCGTAACAACAACGCGCACAAAGATAGAGATCTTTCTTTCATTGCCCCATATTGAAAATTTGGTAATTTCTATAGAAGACAAGATGGGGTTTTTTCCTAAACTGAAGTACGCATACCATGACGTGACAGAGGTAGGTAAATTTCCAGAGCTTGTGAGGGAAGTTTACATGGAGAATAAGGGAAGAGTCTCATTACAAGACCTCATTTTGAACCAAAATAGTGGACATCCAGGCTGTACAAATATGGAATCATGAATTTATTGGAAATACCTCAGTTTGGAAGGGGGAAGGATGTGAATGCATGCGTGAAGAAACTACTAGCGAGAGTCCATGGACGATTTATGTGGATGGAAAGACCTGCCTCGATTGATGTATACTTAATTGCAAAGATTACAGGGCTACCTACAGATGGGTTGAAACCTGAGAATATTTATATGATAAGAAGAAGGAAAAGGCCATTGCAAAGAAATTGAAGGCCCAATTTGGCACAAACAAGGGAAACAAAGGAATGATCATCAAGAACAACACTAACCTAGCCACTAGATTCACAACAAAGTTAATGGCATGCAAATTACTTAGAAATGTTTTCAAGGAAGAGGCACCAGTAGGAGTGGTAGCGGCACCTACACAGTGCGTGAAGGGGACATTTCTCAGTTGGGCATTGTATTTTCTCAACCTCTTTTTGGAAGATTGCAGAGATGCACAGGATTCTGGAACAAATTTCCATTATTCTTAGTTGATGATCTTGACATCTTTAGTAGGATGGGAGTAACTTAATTATTCAACATTCTATGAAAGAAGAGGAAATTGTTGCGCAACAAGATATGAAAATCTATGGCACAATACATATTGTAAGTAGAGGAAAGAAAATTTAAGAATTTTTGGCTTGTAACTTGGAGAAATGCAGGAAAATATAGAAGACACCTGGAGAACCTCACCAGAAGTGGTAAAGGAAAATGAGTGGATAACAAACTTCAAGTAATCTAGGCACAATATATGGGTACAAGAAAGGAGATACCCCAAGAAGACTTGGTTAAAGATGTAGTATTGCATTACATTAGAAGAAATACAATGGGTAATAGCAGAATGGATAGATCAATGGAAGGTACTAGTGGCTATAAAGAAAGGAGAAAAGGAAAAAGAACAAGAAGAAGTTGGAACGTCGCATAATTCAAGTAGTCCAACAAAAAATACTATAAAATAATAATAGCACATGTAGCCAAAAAAAAGTGTGACAATAGTCAAGAAGCAGAGGAAGAAGGAAACGGTCCCTAGGGCCTCAGTATTAGAAACTGATAGTGCAAAAAGAACAAATGGGGAAGCAAAGAAAAAGGAGAACATCCCTGAGACATGAAGTGGAGACCTACCTAGAGGCAAAGAAACCTGCGCAGACAAAAACACCACCAAAGAGGAAATCAATAATGCAGATATGAGAACATAGAAAGAATATGAAAGTGAAGAAGAAACCTCCTCAACTCACCATAACTGAGGATGATGCATAAATAGTGGTAGATAAATTACAATATCATGGAGAAGAAGCCCTATATGTTGCAGAGTCACAACGAGAAGAATTGTTGAAGAAGCTGGTGGAGGTGAAAGAAGTTTTGGAGAGCTTACATATCAATGTAGCACAATAGAAAGGCACTATGCAGCAGGAGAAAATACATGAAGAAAAGGAGACAGTGCAGAAAAAAATAATGGGAAATGAGGCTTTCCATATTAGCCAAGGAATGCTACAAGTAGACAAGGACACAACGCAAAAACCTTTGAAGGATATATTGCAATTGAACTTGGTGTTGTCAAAGATTCCAACCAAGGCATTATACAAGCTGCAAATTAGTGTTGTGCACGAAGTTCAATCAAGGTCTTGGATGAATGCGATGAATTTGGAGACAATAAAGGAGGAAAATGAGATATTGAAGATATCCCTCAAAGATGTAACATCCCACTCTACTGAGCACACTATATTTTACCTATTCTTTGAGGACTCTTGCTTGCAAGTGATCTGAGTATGGTAAATTTTGATTTCATTCAGACTATGATTTATATATGATTATGTTGAGGTGTTATGGCTTATATATTATATTGATGTATCTATATATTGACAAATGCTTTTGACGAGTTGTCCTGAGTGTGCAAGACACATGACAGGTTAAGGATGTTGATGGCCTTGATGAATTCCCTTGGACTCTGGATTGAGTCAGGGAGTGGATTGTATCTATTAAGTATTTCATTTCATGCACATATGTTGTATGATTGATTATAGTATGATTTATTTATATGTAATTATTTATATTGTTTTTGTGAGTGGACGCGGGCTTGACGATGCTTGCTAATCCGACTCACATAAGGAGTTGAGGGGCCATATACAGAAACCAAAAATTTGAAGGAGAGGCATGACAACATCCCTCTCACATCCTACTAGCACTCCCACCATGGTATGAACTGTAGGTTAATGATTATCTAGTTCTAGAGGTCCACGATGTCGTTAAAGAAAACTGAGACAGTCGCTCACGAAGATTTATAAGGAGTGCACAATAAGGTGGAGTCTTTATTCCTTAGAATCCCTTAGTCTCTCACAAGGTTGACCAAGTGGAGTATTGAATCCAAGGGTCAGACAACTTCCAAAACAATTCTAAGGCAAGTGGCACCCTTAGAGCACGGAGGTGCGTCTTGAAGGGCACGTCGCATAATTAAACTTAAGTCAATATATCTAGATGCCCTAGAAAACATTGAAATATTAGACCTTGTTAGATTAACTAATCAATTAAATGATAGATTATCAGTTGAAAAGCCTAACAAGATTCGAATCCTAAGTCTAAGATCTGGCCTAAGTCTAAGTTTAATTGGGGACTAATTAAAATATTAAATTTGGGATAAATATAATTCTAGGAAAAGAGGGGAAAAATATAAAGATTGAATAAAATGCACATGTGTGTATGAATTTAATAAAAAAGAAATTTTAAATAGAATTAAATAATAACTTGAGAGGTTGGTTGTACATAGAATAGAATCTAGAGTCAAACTACACTAGTCTAACTAGAAGAAGACTCCTAATTAAACTATAACTAAGATTAGTTAGGGGACACTCCTTAAATGAGAATATGGGGAACAAAGGGACACCTAGGAGTGAAAATAGGAACACATTGAGGATTGTGAGGGATTTTGACCTTTTAAATAAAATAAAAATGGTAAATACTGGTGTAACTTGGGGAGATTGTGACAAGTGTGTGAGTGAGTAATCTGAATTAAAATTAACAAAAAATTTAATTATTTGTGCATGAGGACATGTGTCAATGAAGAAAAGTCTATAAAAACAAATTTTGGATAAGGAAAAATGATCTAATTTTGTGAGCATTGTTATGCTGCCAAATTTTTACTAGACTGTGTTTTACTTGTGAGAGTTGGGATACCAAGCTTGTAAAAAGAGTGGAAGCTCTTCCTTGTGAGGGAAAGTCTTGGAGCTATTATTGTTGGTTTCTTGTGTGTGGCCCCTTTGTTGCTTGGGGGGATAAGGGGGGAGAAGAGTACCCCTAGCATTGGTTGGGAGGTACCAGTGAAGTCTATGTGATTAGCAAGCAAAGGAAAGGAAGGAGCACAAGACTTTGAAGGCATCTTCATTAAGAAACAATTCATTGGTTCTAGTATTTTTATATTCTGAATTTTATTCCTAGAATTAGTGTAGTAGTATGTTAGAATAATAAGGCCATTCTAGAAACATTAGAAATCTTGGAAGCTAATTGTTACGATTGTTTTCAACGAATATTAGTTCAGACTTTATATTTTTTAAATTACAATTTCTGCCAATCGGATAATAATTATAGTGTTTTTATTTAAATTTTCAATGTAATTCCGGAAGTTTTCAGCTCTCTATTTTAGGATGTCTTGATCCTCATTGTGGAATTATAATTCATATTTTGTATGGTCTATGTTCAAAAATTTATACCTTATCCTTGTTTGAAGTTGAATGACAGAGTCTTTAGTTGAGATTATTTAGAAATTTAGCATTGCATTGTTCATTGGTAAACCAGGGTGTTAGTCCCGAAATTTTATATTGAGTCTCTGTTCAATTTCATTTAAATACAACTAAATTCATCTGATGGGATCTCGGTCGAAATTCATTCTAAGTCTGAAACTGTTTCATTTTCCTGTTGACTCTTTTGTCAATTCAATTTCTTTGTAGTATGATGTCTGTTGAATTTCGTCAAACCTGAATTTATATTATGTTTTTCCACTGTCAAATTTTTTGATATATCTGAAGTAGGTAGCATGAATGTTTGTGTTAATTTTTAGATAAATCCAAAATCCTTGGGACCGAGGGAAACCTGTTAAAGTCTTTGGAATTTGAATTTCAATATGTAGCGTGTTAGCCATCTTTCCTTGACAAATTTTTACATGTGACCATGGGCTAGAACCAAGGGCTAACCAAAAGTGGGTGCTACTCGGAGCTTCAGAACTCCGGTGCTCCAGAATGCTTCCGGTCGAATTCGGTCATAAAATGAATTTACTAGTAATTGTAGGTTAACCCTACTCTTCCATCATTCTCATTAATATTTATGAACTTAATCCAATGACTGATGGAGATTCTCCTCAAGCAAGAACCTAAGGTGGAGATCCACTTCGGAACTCTGGGCGTTGGGTATTTTCTCCACTTACACAGCTTGAATTTGTTTCGCCCAAATCATTGAACCTTCGAAGGGCTTGGAGATCTGATGGTTTACACTCATCAAATCAACAGTTTTCGTCCACTCTGGAGTTCGGAACTCTAGGTTTTCCTCACCTTTTCTAAACAAGAACTCATCTCCTCTGAAGATTCGAACTCACGAACCTCCAAAGGATAAAGTCTTGGAGTTCTAATTCATCTAACGATCCTCAATCATTTTCTATATCTTAGGTTGACCTTTACTCCGAGACTTCAGAAGTTCGGGGTGATATTAATCATTAGCACCTACACCTTAACTTAGTCGGAGAGTCGAATCCCAAATAGCTCAGAGATCTATGGGCCACATCCTTCCATCAACTATCGGATAGGATTTACTCCGGACTTCGGTATTTCCTTAACCCTTAACTTCATGAGTATAATTATGTCAAAGTGTTGAATTACCGAACCACCGAAAAATGAAGACTTGCAAATGTAACGGCCCGTGATTGATCATCAGATCTACGACGATCCTTCACTCCAGAACATTGGAGCTTCGGGGTTTCTTAACTCCTTACAGTTACGAACCAAAATCATTGAATCACTAAACTCTTGAAGATCCAATGGCTGGTAATCTCTCAATGATCTATGGTCTAGTTCCACTTTGCAACTTCAGGCTTTGGGGCTCTCTTAAAGTAATAAATCAAATATACTAAAGTGATGAATCCCGAAGGTGTCAAGGTTTATCAAGAGAGCTACTCCTGTCTGATATAATGTTTTTGGGGTTTTGAATCCTCCCAAAAATATCTCACCCAATCAAACTAAAAAAAGGAATTCTCCCTTGGAGAATTATCCTAGTTACCCCTCATGGAGATTCATCACTTAGATGACTCAATCTCTATCGTACACGGTGCTTTCCCTCCTGAGATCTAAACTTTAAGAGGTCTCCTACTCACTTAATGTGATTACTCTGTGTAGTTTCACTGTCTCTCCTAATATTTTTACTTAAAAAGGTCCTTCTGCGCACCTCTTCCTTTAGCAGTGGGAAGGCCTTGTTATGTGACTCCCATAAGAGAATTTTGAATCCTAAAAACAAAATTGAATTCTCATTTCCAGAAACTGACATTTCACAGACATGAATTTTACTTATAACGGTATATTTGATTTAGAAAGTACACAGAAATTTTACAGTCTCCTCTGGGTGGTTGAGAGTTTCTCCTTCAAATTTTTACATATATCTATTATGTTAACTCATAATGTCTGATTACTTGATTTCTGCATTGGAGGGATTTCCAATTTTAATTAATGATTTTTGCTTGTATTTCCTCGAGAAAAGAGAATATGTTAAATGGTGACTTGTAATTAATTGATGAAATTCATAAGGATATGGCATATTATCTAGATGAGGGTTAGTTATGTTTTTTATAACATTTAAGGGAAGGAAAACTTGACCAATAATTGGGATTTTAATGATTTAAATTGTGGTATGATTTAGTATTTTACTTATATTGATCATGAGTTTAGATTCGAGTTTGGATAAGGGAATTAGATGCTTCCTTGTTCCTCAATTACTTAAGACGTAACAAAGGGGATGTTACAAAAGAAGTGCATCTCGAGAGAGATGAAGAAAAATAGCACACATAGAAATTAGAACAAAGGCTTGAGGAAGTCTTTCAAACTATTCCATACAACGCATTAATAGGGGAGTTCAGTACAGAAGAGAAGATCCAAAAGATAGCGTAGGCTATGGACATCTATAGGTAGGAAATTACATACCTGGAAGAGAAGGTGATCCCTAGGACTCCACCATATATCAAAGCACAAAGGGAACATCAGGTTGTAGAACACACAGAAAATATTGAAGGGGGTATTAAAAGAATGACATAATTGTATAACAGTACAACACAGATGTGGACTGAACTCCAGGAATATGTGAAGATTTAAGAGCTAGACCAAAAGGAAGGAAACATAAACACTGTAGTCCAGGATTTGAATCATAGACATAAGAACATGGATATATTGGATAGAATGAAGAGTGCGTAGGATATGAAGAACCTGCAGGTAGAATTGAAGGTAGTGTAGGTGGAGAAGAAGCTAAGGCAGGCTCAGTTGGAGCCATTGCATGAAGGGGAAGAAACAATTATTACTTAGTTTGAGGCAACAAAGGGTCGGATAGAGCAGCTACACTTGGAGAGTGTATAAGTGTTGAAGGAGTACATTACAATGCATTTGGTAGAAATAATTACATAAAGGAGCGCACAAAGAAAACACAAGTACAGGAGCTAACAAGAAGATTTGAGGCGCTGAAGAAGTCAGTGCAGGGGACAAACACTACTTGAGTGGCTTGGGACGAGCCATGGGTAACTATTGGGGGCCTGTTGGAGTAGGATATTTTGGGAGCAAAGATTGAGGAATAAATAAGAGATCAACAAATGAGGAAGAAAACTAAAGAATGGACCAAGGAAGCAGCACACACCGAGAATTAAGGAAAAGCAGTGCAAGGTCAAAGTGAAGAAATGGTTGGATTGAATATCAACTGTGCAAATGAAGTTATTATGTGGACAAGCCTAATCCACTAGGGTTAGGCTTGTGGTAGTCATTCTAAGGGCTTTTACCCACTTTTGGTAATATAAATATATGATGTATAAGGTAGATATGGTATCATTTTGTATGAAGTGAAGTACTTTGGAGTACCTTTCTGAGTTTTCAATTTGTTTTGATGACTTATCTAGTTAAGATCTGTGGAGCTCATAGTAACTCAAATGGATTATAACCAAGAGTCAGGTTGCAAGATGTGGAACTTAGTGCGACACTGGTCTGCCTCACACATATTTATGCATTCCAAATGCACTTTTAATGTAATGCATGCAACACATAACTTTGATGAAGCATAATAAGAAGCAAAATATCTTTGTGGATGTAGCCTAAGGGGGTGAACCATGATAAATGTTGTGTCAATGTGTGGAATGCATTCTTTATGTGTTGTTTTACTTTATCATGAATGAATATATAAATGAATGGATCTATTAGGGTTAATTTATAGTGTGCACTGGAATAATTATGCAGAATGAATGTTAAAGGTTAAATAAATGGTAGATATGATGAATGTTGAAGTAGAATAATAATATTCCTAACATCCCCATGATAAAAATCCCTTCCATGACTGCATACATTTAGGTCCTACAACCACCCATAGGTCATCTCAGGTGAGACTGCGTTGTGAACTCTGTGCGCGACATTGCCTTCTGGTTTACTAGAGGGGTTGATGGTTTCTAGGGTTTTGTTGGAGAACTAAGGTAGAACATGGGTCAGCCAATACATCATGCATTGTTGTTGTTGTTGTTGTTGTTTTCTAGCCATGGATAGGTAATTAAGTATTAGTTGGGAATTATCATGAGTAAGGGGATTGATACAAGTTTTGAAAGACTCTTCTTTTCCAAAAAGAACTTATGGGACAAAAGTTTGAGGGATCTATAAAAGTTGTTTTTTAGGACTTACAAAGGAAAAATTTAGAGAGATAAACGAAAATGGAGAATCTTTGAGAGGTTCTTTAGGGGAAAGGTTTGGATAATTCTCGAGTGATTCTTTAGGAGAAAAAAATGGAGAATTTTCAATGAAATATATTTGAGAGACTACAATAGAATCTTTAAGAGAAATTTGAATATATGTTTCAGGAAACAATTGGATAGATTTTGTTGTAGATATTGTTAAGGGAAGTTTTGGAGAACTTGAAAGAGGTTCCTTAGACGATGTAGATGAAGGTAGAGTTGGAGGGTTTGGATGTCTTGTGGGAATTGGAACTTTGATTATGGGAACTTTAGGATCAACAACATATTTTCCTTTGGATTTAGGGATAGTAGAAGATCAAGGTTTAGAAGTAAAAGATGTAGTGGGTGGGGTTAAAGGTCTATGTTTTGTATTTTTCTTAGACATTAGCTTTTCAGGATTTGTTATTGGTGTCGTTTTCTTAGGATCTGGATGTGCTCTAGTGTTTTTCTTTCCTGAAGCCAGATTGAAAAAGTGTGGAATCTCCAGATGAAGGATTTTAGCCTTCATGTATCTTTGTTCACCAACAAGGAGTAGGGTTTACTGTCGTTCTTCCCAGGGAAAAATAAATTTCTTTGAATTTTGTCACCAGCAGCAATGCTAAAAAATGTTGTATTCCTTTAGATATCTCCTAGCTAGGGAAAAAATGCCAAGGACATTTTAAAATTTTAGGTGGTTGGATTTTAAAATATATTCAAAGAAAAGAGGGTTTAATATTGGTTTTGACTGTGATATTTTATGATAATTTATTTTATTAATATTCAAACCATAAAGGGCTTAGATAGTAATGCTTTGGCACAATTTAAATTATCATTGAAGAAAGATGAGATAACAACATCAAAGATAAATATCAAAATTATCTCTGATAGAAGAAAACACAAAAAAATATAAATGAGATTTATGTGTTCATGTGCAATTACATTTCAAAACATAAAAAAATTATAAGATTAAAGAAACATGTCACAAATTTAACTTACAATTGAATCCATGAAATCTGAAAATTTAACCAGTGCTTGATGTAGACAGTAGTGGTTGTACTAAATAGTCTTGATTACCAGCTCATGTACATTTGAAAGAAAGGAAGAAAAATAGGAATAACAAATTACTAAGAAGAATCACATGTGCCAAAGATCAAAACCAAGATTCCTTTATTACTTGCAAAACTGATTTTTATTAAAACTTCAAAAGGTCTCAAGTTCAAAATCCATCCATGATTACATCGAGTTTTCCTTCTTTTATACAAAAATGTCTACAACCAAAATTAGTTAGAAAAGCTATCTTTCAGCCTTTAATTTACATCAATACAATCAGCCATTACAAAATAAGATGATATTCATTCGAGAATAGAATGATTCCTTGAATTTAGTTGACTTTGTTGAAGGTGTTGGAACCAACTATTCGTTGATAAGTTGAAAAAGGATTTTCCACATCTCATTCGATGGGTAATGAAATGACTTCATTTTCGTGAATGCAATATCTAAATCTGTATACTTTTCATACATGGGAGTAACAACAAACAACTCTTTCACTTGACATAAAACATAAAAATCATCAACCAACATGTCCATAATAGTTTTCCCACTTAACATATCTGATATTTTCTTGAAATTTTTATCATCTCCTCTTACCTTGAAAAGATGTTTCCAGTATGTTTAAAAAATAATAATTTTACCCTTTTCACCCTAGACAATTGGTAAACCCATATTTACCAATTTCTCAAATCTATTATTGAAGGTATCTACATTCTTTCTCAACATTATGCATTTATTTTGAGTTTGTTGAATGAGATTCCTTTCAATCTCCAGAATTGTCTGAGTTCTATTATTAATTCCTTTTTCTATCGTTTCATCTCTGGAATGAGTGTATAGGAACTTGATCACTCACCCATCTATCTAAGGATTATTTCCTAAATCCAAAAAATCTTGTTGCATGTACCTTTTTCATCTTCATCTATTAATGTATTTTCCTCATTTACAACTTTGAAGCATTCCCAGATTTTACCTATTTCTGTTATAATATGATCCCATATTAGATGTCTAGCTCCAATTGGATCATCTTTACGAAGATTTATGTGCTTCAATTGCTCAATTTTAGCCTTTAGATTAGATTTTATCTTTTGATATTCATTGATAACTTTATCTTTGTCTTCATCCTGATCTTGTAAACTCTCATTTCTTTTCTTTAGTTTCTCAATTTCAACTTCTTTTTGGTTAATGGATGATAAGGATTTGGATAGTTCAGTTGAATAATACGTTGGCTGAGATGATGAGTTTCCTTTTTTTAAGAGTTCAATTTGTCTTTCATAATTTTCCAATTTGTCTTTCATCTGAGCCATTTTCTCAACCAATGTATATTTATCCTATTGCATAGCTTATAACTTGGGTGTTTGCACATGATCTACACCAAGGATTTTGAGTTTTTTCTTTAATACTTGAATTTCCTTGTCCCTTGTGGCAATTAAAGCTTGTACAGATGTTGCATATTTTGGATTTTCCCCCAGTTTTATCACCCATTGTTATAGCTCTTTAATATTTCTCATTTTTATTTCATTTGTTATTTTTTCATGCTTCAGCTGACTAGTAAGATAATCCTTCATGACTTGCAATTTATTCATTCCTAAAGTAGTTGTTATGATATCTTTTTTAACCATTTCCCTTGTCTTCCTATGCAAGTCCATTTTGTCAATGGGATGTAAAACATGCAGATCAAAAGTGTTATTGGTCCTTTTATTTTCCCTAGTATCCAACACCACTATATTTAATTTCCCCTTTTCAAAATACATAGTAGAAATCATTATGGTATGTGAAGTTTTAGGGTCATACATTTGGGAAAAAAGCATCTTTCTTGATTTCTACCCCTTTCTCCTTAATTTCCATAAACCTCTTGAAAGGTTCACTATCAATTTTCATAGGTTGAACATTAAAATGGCTAGATAAGTGTTCTTTGAGTGTTGACACCACCTTAATGATCACTAGTTTCCATGTTTTGGAAGACTCTACTTCAAGCTGCAGGTTTGGATCTTCTTCTTTTGTTAATCCTCCTATTTTCAATTTCTTTGCAGCACTAGACTCTGAATCTGTCATTGATTGTGTTGACCCTAGAATCTTCCTTCGATATGTCTTTTGAAAATGTAAAGGAGATGGTGCAAATGGAATAGAAGTTTGTTGTGATACTTGTTTAGCCTGTTGTGTTGGAACTTGTTGTCGCTCCTACAATATCCTCTGCACATCCTCCAAGCTTTCAAGATTTGCTAGATTCTCAATATCTGGATTTGATTTATGTGGATAGGGAAGTAAACCATACTTCTTCCTTATGGTTGTGATTACACCATGAGGATCATAATTCCAAGCCTTTGTAAGATCAAGACCCATTTCCTTGAGATGTTCCTCTACTTCCTGCAATGTTGAATTATCTTTGACAATAAAAGGCCCTACTTCTTTCTTCAATTTGAAAGAAGTTTTCTTCTTGTTAGCCAAGAAATTAACGTGATCAGAATTTAAATGTTGTCTAATAAATTCTAATGAGAAGACTCTCAAGGTAAGGAGCTTAGGAAGTAGGTAAGATTTTAATTTAGATCCATATGCCTTGATCACAATGTGATTTTCATATAGAAACTAGTCACATGGTCTTTTATCTTGGATTAATTGCAACATTCTATGAATTTCTAGGAAAATTCTAGGAGGGGATTGGCAATAGATGATTTCATAGACTTGAGAAATGAACATATTTGCAAACTCATAAAACTGAGGATCGTGTACTTTATTTATAATGATTGAAGTATAGTGAATGAATGAGTGAATGACTGAGTTTGGGTTACCCATTCCATCATCTATTTGTAATTGTAGGTGCTAAATTCTTAAAGATTGAGAATACATGAATAAGTGAACTGAATATGACTAATATCTAAAATAGTGAATATTTTGGAATTCCATCAGTTGAATATGTATTCCATTGGCTAGGAATTTGGCATAATCAAACTTGGTTAATGGCTTAAGGGTAGTAGGGAAAATTGAAGCCATAACAGAGGAATATACGAATCAATGGTTTCATCATTGTCGTATCCTAGGACAGAGGCTATCATTGAATTATCTATCTGGATATCTGAGGAAAATTATCAATTTGAATGTTGATGTCATTTCATAGTGGACTCAAATATCTGCATAAATATGTTTGTAGTAGGGTAATATTATCCTAAGAATTTAGAGTTAGATATTGACTATTAATCTTTTTTATATTTAACTCTTCGACATATGAGTTTGCAGATAACTTTAGCATGTCGAGGATTGACTGTGAATCAAAATTACAAAGAACAAAACCATATTTACTAACAATAGTTCTTTTATTCGATGTATTGGAAGCAGCGAACCAGGAAACAAATTCAGGAAAATTATAAACTTAGGAAACAACAAATTTGGCCAGGTTGGACTCCCATACATGGTAATGATCAATGAAATTGCTAAATTTCTGTAAAGAAGTTGTGTGAAGTTTCAGAAGGTCAAAGTAAAGCTTCGGGTTGAAGGTATATTTATAATTGTTGAGCAATCCTTTGTCCTCTACATTAATTGGGGATTTATTCTTACTTGACTGGCTGGTTTGTTCATAATCCATACTAAATCAAGACAAAAAAAAAAATGAGATAAGAATTCGAAGAATTACCTGTTCAAATGATAGATGGTGCGAAATAGGGTTGAAATCTTCGACAGAGATACAGTCGGGAGCACTTAGCCTTCGAAGTTTTAAAAATAACAATAAACAAAACATTTTTACTTTTTATTATTTACCTTGGACGTGTGGCAGATGTTTATTCCTTTTTTCATTTGATAGAATAGATTTGAAATGGCCTTAGGGAGAAATGCGATAGAACTTCGCGCTGACAAGTGGCTCGTACAAATCTAGCCTATAAAATTTTCGCATGTGCGCCTTCCCACTATAGCTTGTGCAAGTTGAAACACAAAATGGATTATGATCGTCGATTTGAGATCATAATATTATGATCGTCGATTTGAGATCATAATCCTGCAAAGAAAAACAAACTTTATTAATAACTAATATTATAAATTTAACACTATATAACTATATACTTAATTCTAATTAATATATAATATTCTAACTATAGTTTATTTAATATATGAGTATCAAACATGAAATAAAACCTAAACAAATAAAAATTAACATTGATGTAATTACAATTTAATACTAAAGTTATAAATTATATATTTACAAGAACTTAATCTTAAAACCTAATCTATCTAGAGTTACAATCTAAACTAAGGAAAAAAAAACTAAGGAAATCTAGTATAAGATCCAAAAACTAAAATTTTGAATACTACCTAGAATTTTTAACCTATGTTACAATAGTTGGCATATACCCCAAGGAATACTCATGAGAAAACATATATACACATGAGTATAATTGTATGGGATATGTTGAATGTTGAGTATTATGTTGTAGCAAGCATGGCTTGTAGAGTGATTCTTTTCATAAGGAGTAAGTTATGGTGTTAACCTACCTTCGGGTTATCTCTACATTATTGTGTTGTCTATTTTGTGGATGTATTTTGTTATTCTCAAATTAAGGGTTTATTTTTTCTGCTAAAGATCACTATACTTACATGGCGATCTCACTAAATGGATTCATATGAAGCAACCACCTAGATTTGAAAAATATGGTAGTCTTATATATTGATTGAAGAAGTGAGTGTATGCTTTGAAACAAGCCCCTAGAGCTTGGTATAAGAATATTGATCATTTTTTCTGAATTTTTGTTTCAAACGATGTGATTCTAATCACAGTATCTATGTTTTACATGTGAAAGGTGAAAATTTGAGTGTTGCATTCCAAGTTGATTATTTGGTCATCACTCAAAGTAATGTTGTTTTAATTTTAGTTTTGAAGAAACAATTAACATGTACATTTGAGATAACTGGCCTTCGTCTATTGCATTTCTTTTTTAGCATTCAATTTTTACAAATGGATGATGGTATCTTTATTTCTCAACCTAAATATGCATTAAATATATTACAAAGGTTCAAAATGGAAGACTACAATCTATGTGTTATACCTTACCAATCAAGAATGAAGCTAACAAAAGAGAGTGATTCTTCAAAATTTGATGCTACTCTCTACATGAATCTTGTTGGTAGCCTTATTTATTTATCTCATAGTTGACCTAATATTTCCTTTTTATTTTTAGTGTGGTCTCACGGTTCATGTAGGAATCATAGGATTGTTTGTTATATCAAAGGTACTAATTATTTTGGTATAAAATATTGTAGTAATAAGAATCGGTGAGTCAACTACATCAACTTGAATCAGGATAGATATGGATATGATTGGAGGTATACATTTGGATATGTATTTCATCTTGGCTCTGTGCCCATAGTTTTGTCTCTCTTTCAACCATAAAGCATAATATCGTGGTGTAGTTAATGTTCACACACAAATAATGTGGATTCATCATATTTTGGGTGAACTTGGATTTCCAATTGAGGAGTGAATTATAGCATATTTTGATCTAGGTGGATATCGGTGGCCACCCTACTATTCCAACTGGCTCAAAACATGTTTTGGGCAATTTACTATTTTTAGTAGTTTTTCGGGTCCTAAACTTCTGGGGCCATTTTGAGGACCCAAACGACATTTTTTTTCACGATCGGGTACATCAATGATAGCCAAAGGCTTTGATTCATCCCCCAAAATGAATCTCCTTGTCGATACCTTTCCAAAGAGCTATCATGCGCTCCAAATGGATATTGTATGCCAAAGTTACGCCCCTGGGAAGTTCATACACCAAACTACCCAAAACGAGGTCCACAAAATTTTGGCTTTTCATCTTTCGGGGTTAGGGTTTTGTATTTTATTTATGTTAAAAAGGCCTTTGGAGCCTCATTGTAAAAATCATCTTCTTGTGAATGAGCATAGCTATGACATCTCTTCTCATAGATAAGATTCCACCATTATAGTGGGTCTTTCACTTTGTATTTCTACAGTTTTGTACATTTCGCTCATTAATGGAAATTGTGTATTATTGTACCTATGTGTTTATGGTTATATCTATGATAAATATCTATTGTATTATTGGATATTTGATGTATCTTTGTACATTTCTTTATTATATCTCCGCATATATCAGTGCATGTCCCCGATGAGGTCCGAGTATAGCAGGTTGGGTCTCGAGCTTGTCTCTATTGAGGGCAATCACTCCCGCACGCCTAAGAAACCCTCCATGGTGGAAGAAAATAAAGAGGAAAAAGCATAAGATTATATTAATATGTTTCTTGAGAAATCTCTCATGTGACAGAGGGATGAGATGATGGAGAATTTTTCCCACATCCTTCAATGCTTGCCGATAACAGCAGGCGCGCCTTCATCAAGTGGCCACCTTGGAGGAACATCTTCTTTCAGGGTACAAGTTAATTTTGATGTTCCCGTATTTGAAGGTTAGATAGATGTGGATGCCCTAGAAAAATGGTTAAATCTTCTAAGAGGTTATTTCTTTGTTCACGATTTTTCCGACAGGGAAAATATGACCTTCCCACTCCTTAAGGCTCTCCCCATGTGAAACATTGGTGGAAAAATTACCGGGAGCAAAGTTCCACAGAGGATTTTGGAATATATGGGGCCAAGCCCACTTTGTATTTTTTTGTGGATGTGATCAAGGAACAATATTACCCTATTTGTAACTATGATAACCAGTACATGAGATGGACCACACCGTGGAAAGACAGGGGCCAAACAATGTCAAATTTCACAAATAATTTCCATACCTTGTGCACCAAGATGGGTATCAAAGAATCTGAGCGACATATGGTTTTGAAATATTGTGGGGCTCTACATAGGTACATCCAAACTGAAATGGATTTTCTGGACATCCCAACACTGGGATCTTCCCATTGATATGTTGTCAAAATCAAGAAGAAATTTAAACACCAGAAAAAACGTGAGTTCGGGTCTGCAAATCCGCAACAACCAAAGTATGGTAAAGATGACCCTAATAACTAGCCTCTAGAAAACCATTCCAAGCCATAGGAAAATAATGGTAGGGGAAAGACAAAGAAGGACATTGGAAATTTGCGCGATTTCCACAAAATCCTCTGGTACAACACTGATCAATGTCTCTGAAAACAATCATTGGTGGTCGAAATCAAAGAAAAGGAGTCAAAACCTGATTTGGAATTTGATTTAAAAAATAATCAGAGAAGACAGATCATCGACGTAGACCCCACTTCTAATGTCACGCCCACAACAATTCAACCAGAAGAACCAGCAGATCTTGAAGAGGGGGAGATCCTTTTTCATTCATAGATGTGGGTGAAGGGGACCCCGCTGCATTTTATTGTTGATATCGGAAACCAAAAGAACCTCATCTCAGCAAAGGTTTTCAAACAATTGGGATTGTCAACAACACCACACCCATATCCATACAAGATCGTCTGGCTTATCCAGGGACGAGATATTTGTGTCAGCCAATAGTGCCACTTACCATACATCATCAAACCCTTCAAGGATGAGGTATTATGTGATGTTTCCCCAATGGATGTATGTGATGTTATTTTGGGCCAACCATATATGTGGAAGCACCATGCTATTTATGAGTCTTGATCCCATAGTGTCATTGTTACTCTGGGGGGTCATATATATAGGATATCATAGGTAGTTTCAATTATTGTCCCACCTAAACAATGTCACTATTAGAAAAACAAGATCGCATAGCAATAAAATAAAACAAATGTGGAAATAAAACATAGTAGATACACAATACAATAGAGACAGAGATATGTGTGGTTCACCCAGTGTGGGCTATGTCCATCAGAGAAATTTCCATGTCCTTCCTTTTTATTATCCAACAAAATGAAGGGATACAACCTACAACACACTTGTTGTAACTTCCTCTTCTTTCTCTCACAATCTCTTCTCCTAGAATACAATATTCACAATAATCCACAGCTGCAATACAATTCCCTCATAAGAGAGGGTTTTCTTCTAGGGAAAAATCCCTAAAACTAACTTATGTTGTCATGTATGCGACCTTATAATGAATGGTCCAGATTGAGTACAAAATTACAATATTTTACAAGGAGATTTTTCCCAATATTTTTCTTCGGGGGTGCTGCCCTCGAATCCCCTACTAGGGGGGGCTATAAAAATTGTCGCCACACACCCCCCCCCNGACCCCCCTGGAGACAGTTGTGGGGAGGAAATCCCCCCCAAACCCCCCCTGTTAGGGAATGGGGTCCAAGCATGTTTGAAACAAACATCTAATTCAAGAAGATAATCAAACTCCACAACCAATAATCTCCCACTTGGAGGCTGATCACAACAACTCCATTGTTGTTTTACCTGTTGGAATATGATCGACCTTGGACTTGGAAAATTTCTCATCTTCACCTTCATGCTTGAAGACCAATTGAAACTAATCAGCAACTCAGTTTCTCCCTGGTTACTCCCTTTTTTAACATGTCTACAGGATTTTGGCTAGTATGTATCTTTTCCAACTTCAAATGTCCATCTTCCAAGACGGATCGTATGAAATGGTACCTAAAATGTATATGCTTAGTATTTGAATGTAAGGCTGAGTTATTTGCAAGATGAATGGCACTCTCACTTTCACAGTACAACCTATTATTATCTTGCTTCTTTCTCAATTCCTCCATAAACCTCTATCATGAAATCATTTCTTTACTAGCCTCTGTAGTAGCAACATACTATGCTTATGTTGTTGAAAGTGAAACAATCTTTTGTAGTTTTGAAATCCAACTTACTATTGTTCCACCTACAGTAAAAACATACCTTGTTTTTCTCCTCCTACTATATTTATCACCTTCCATATATGAATCAACATATCCTTGTAGAACAATTTCTAAACCTCCAAAACATAATGCATTAGCAGTACCTCTCAAATACCTAAGAATCCACTTTACTGCCTCCCAATGTTCTTTACCTAGATTGTTCATATACTTGCTCACAACTCCCACTGCATGTGCAATATCTGGTCTTGTGCAAACCATCGCATACATCAAGCTGCCAACTACTGAGGAATAAGGGACCCTGGCCATGTACTCTATCTCCTCATGTGTCTTGGGACACACTTCCTTAGTTAATTTGAAATGGCTAGCCAAATGTGTACTAATTGGTTTTGCATTTTTCTGATCCAAATTTAGGAGCAAAATGAAAGGATTAACAGAATGAATATAATAAACACAGAGATAGGAAGAATAACACAAACATCCAGTGAACAATATCTTCTATTAAATAATGAAATAGGTTGAAGCTGTAAAACTACAGATCTGAAACTTGCTCGAATGGTGGTAGCTATCTCTAAGAATAGATGTGGCTACTATGCACATATGTCTGAGAAGAATGGAATACAATGAGGCTCCAGAGGCCCTTTTCATATTACTCATGAATTCCAAAACCCTAAAAATCCAAAAACCTAACCCTAGAAGGTGAAACGCCAAAAGTCATGTGGGCCCTATGGGTAAGTTGGTGTAATTTGGTACCTCAACTTCCTAGGGTCGTAACTTTTGCATACAACCTCCGTTTTAGGCGCATGATATCTCATTGTAAAGGTCTTTCATAGAAATACACATTCCACCATCACACTCTAACAACTACATCTACAATTTGAATGTGGCGAGCCAAAAAAAAACAACGTTTAGTTCCCCAAAACAACCCTAGAAGTACAACAAGATGTGCTGACATGAAAACATACAAAATAAGCCAATTGGATTAGGAGAGAGGCCACCTGTATCCACCTAGAGAATGTGTGGGGCTTCATATAGCCCCAAAAGTTTAGAACTCACAATTATAAAGTAGTATAGAAGGATGTGTTGAACAAAAATGGATGGACATGAGGATCCAGTTAGAATAGGTGGGTGGCCACCAATATCCACTTGGATCAATCCTCTCCCCTTAGGAAGAAATGGTCTCCATTTCATTGAGTTCCCTCATCAGGTGAGGAAACTTCAGCTAGATTTGGCCCCAGGTCAGCGACTTTCCTTGGTGTAGGAGTTGCCCTGCCTTGACAAACCAATAAAGTTGCATCCACTGTTGTTGAGTTCCCTTGACCAATGTGTCCATTATCTGATCGGTGGATTCTTGTTCCATGCAGTCAAGGTTGAGCCCTTTCGGTGTCAGTTGTTTGACGATCTCATAGGTGTCCAATAACAGTGGAAAATATGGCCGAAGGAGGTCCAAATTGAATATTGGATGCATACCAAGGAAGGGTGGAGTGTTGAGCTCAAAAGAATTGCTAACCACAACCTTGGTGATAGTTTAAGGTCCGTAACGAAGTGGGCGAAGCTTCCGATGGGGCCCGGTGAGATGCTCCTTCTACAAATGTAACCAGACTTTGTCACCAACCTGAAACTGGTGTGGTACCCTATGTTGATCATGGCATTGCTTGTACTTAGCATTGGATTTATGAAAAATCTCCTGGACCTGTTAGTAAATGTGTTGAATCCACTCAATGAATCTAGTCTCTTTTTTTATCACAGGCTGATCAGGGGAAGAGTCAATCTATGCGGTGTCAAGAGGAAGTGTAACATCAATGGGTCCCAAGGGTTGGAATCCCAGACCCACCTGAAATGGGCCATGGTCAATGGAACTATGGAGAGCCCTGTTGTAACTATGTTGGACATATGGGATACTCTCGTCCCATGTATGGGGATTCTTAGAATTGTACATGTGCAGGATGTGCACAATCATCCGATTGATGACATTATTTTGGCCATCAGTTTGGGGGTGAAAATCAGTGGATTTTGTGAGCTTGGTGTCCAACAGAGACTAGAGACTCGACCAAAAGGTGTTGAGGAACTTATTGTCTCGGTCAAAGATGATGGTCTGTGGTATCCCAAAGTGGACCCAAACTCATTCAAAGAAGATCTTGGTAGTACCTTCCACTGTGACGTTCTTCTTACAGGTTGTGAGGATGGCCATCTTGGAAAACCGATCAATGACCACAAACACGTAGTCATTTTCGTGCCTGGTGGACAGAAAACCAGACATGTAATCCATTGAGATGGATTCCCACAGCTTATCGAGAATAGGAAGAGGGGTGTATAAGCCTTAATTCTTGATGGTTGGCTTGGCAATGGTGCAGATAGTGCAATATCTGATATACTTGTTGACATCATGTCAAATTTTTGGCCAATAAAATTTTTTCTGAACAACGACCACATTTTTCTCTATGCCAAAATGTCCTGCCACCTGACTATAGTGGGCTTCCCAAATCATTTTTGCATGCTCGATTGTAGGAACACAGAGATGGCCCAGGTGGCATAAGAGTCTGTCTTGAATGTGAAAATCAGTGACAGTGGCACCTGTACCCAAGAGTTGATATGTGGTGGCAAATTCTGGATCTTGCTGATAAAGTTGGGGCCACTCTGATGCTTCATGTCCATAGGAATGGAGCACACTGATGAGTGTAGTCGCAGGAGGCTGAATTAGGCAGTCAGTGACACGATTGGAGATACATGTCTTATAGATGATTATGATATGGAACTGTTGCAGGTAGGTGGGCCACTTTTGATGGCATTCGTTCTGCAATTTCCCCTATTTTTGTATGAACTGCAGAGGCTTGTGATCAGTGTGTATGATCGTATCTTTCCCCAAAATGTAATGTTTCCATTGACAACAGGCTTGTACAATGGAATACATTTCCTTGTCATAGGTGGGGTATTTCTGGACAGTATCAGAGAGTGTCTCACTATGGTATGCCACGGGATGCTTGTGTTGAGTGAGAATTGTGCTCACAACATAGTCAGATGCATCAGTCTCAATCTTGAATGGTTGTTGCAGATCATGCAAGGAGAGTACTAGAGTTGAGCTCAAGTGATGTTTTAGATCATCGAATTCCCATTGATGCTCCTTCCCCCACACAAAATTGTCCCTACCACCATCCTTGGTCACTTGGATGAGGGTCCATGCAATATGGGAGAATCCCAACACGAACTGTCGGTAGAAATTGGCTAGTCCCAAGAAGCTTCGAAGCTCGGTCAATGTGGTCAGGGCTAGCCAGTCATGTATGACTTGGGTATTAGCTGGATCAACATGTACCCCATGCTCATCAACAATGTATCCCAGGTATTGGACCATGTTCATGCCAAAAGATAATTTTTCCAAGTTGGCATAAAGCTTGTGTTGCTACAGAGTGCTCAAAACTTGTTGAATATGTTGCATGTGATCCTCCCACATTCTGTTGAAGATGAGGATGTCATCCAAATATAATACCACAAAGGATTTGGTGAAGGGTCTCAATACATCATCCATCAATCTCATGAAAGTGGTTGGTGCAATTGTTAAGCTAAAGGGCATGACTAGCCATTCACAAAGACCTTATTTTGACTTGAAGGTTGTCTTCCAGACATCAGTTGGTTCGATGGGAACCTAGTGGTATCCAGACTTCGGGTCAATCTTGCTGAAGAACTTTTCCCCCTTGAGTTGGTCAAGAAGGTCATCAATCCTGGGAATGGGGTAGCGGTTCCTGACTGTGATTTTGTTTAAGGATTTGTAATCAATGCAAAGTCACCAAGTCTCATCCTTCTTCTACACCAGTACAATTGGGCTTCCACAAGGGGAGGATTTGGGTCTGATGTACCCCTTTTGAATAACCTCTTGGATATGATGCCTGATTTCGTCATTCTCCATCAGTGAGAATCGATAGACTAGTCCATTAGGTAGAGGTGCGTCGAGGGTCAAATCAATTGGATGCTTGACTTGGAAGTGTATCGG
This sequence comes from Picea engelmannii, assembly GCA_009831015.1. Lineage (NCBI taxonomy): Eukaryota > Viridiplantae > Streptophyta > Pinopsida > Pinales > Pinaceae > Picea > Picea engelmannii. The sequence continues at coordinate 1,149,107 of ML782672.1, forward strand.
TACCCCTGTAGGTGAGGTGAATATGTATCTGTATTCTTCCACGATCCCATCCACTTGCTTATGCTACAAAGCGAGGCGTTGTGTAGAGGCCACAGATGTGGCGACGACCTTCTGCTTACTGTGAGAACGGATCACAAAGAAGATGAAATTCACGGTCTATGAAATGACCTTACTGCATTTCTTAGAAGAGATTAAATAAATAGCAGTAGGCAGTGCCACCTCTGGGATCCTGTACAATTGTCTACCTAAAGTAATAAAACACTGCAGGGTCTGGACTCATACACAGCATGACGCTTCCACAAATATGGTTGTCCTAAAAGAACATCACAAACTTCAAGGGGATCAATATCACACAGTACCTCATCTTTGAAAGGCTTGATGTCGTAGGGTAGACAACACTGTTGGTTGACACGAATATCTCTTCCTTGATGAAGCCATCCGATGGTGTAGGGTTAGGGGTGAGGTGTCATTGGCAGGTCCAACCGCTTGACAACCTCTACTGAAATCAGGTTCTTCTGACTATCAATGTTGACAATGAAATGAATCGGAGGCCCCTTGACCCACATCTGCGAGTGAAAGAGATGTTCCCCTTCCTCTGGTTATTTTGGTTCGCTTGGACGGACTTTGGTGGTAGCATCTGTGGCACTAGGTTCAACATCGATAATCTTATTCCCTCCTTCAAGATTTGACTCAGACTCAGAATCGGCCTCTGACTCGGAAGCCTTCAGCTCAACCACGAGGGACTTCTTGGAGCAGCATTCATCGGTGTTGTGCCAAGGAATTTTATGGTACTCACACCGTTTTCCCATGTCCTTTGTCTTCTCATTTCCCTTCTTGTGTTGCAGCTTGGAAGGATTGTCCTGAGGGCATCCATCTCGACTTGGTCCCTTTTAAGTTGGGGTTTCCTTTGGCCTGCTTTAGCTGGGAGGGCTTGCATATCCAAACTCTTATTGTTTCTGCTTAATTTTTTTCTCAATCTTAACAGTGTATTTATAAGTCGTGCCCAATGAGACGATGTCCAGGAACTCCATTTATGTTTGAATGTATCTACGCAAACAACCTTAGTATTTGAGCACCAAATGACGCTAAGAATATTTGATACCAATTTGGTGTGTAGGGTATAGAAAATATTGGTGAAGTCTAGTACTTTCTGGTCCCTTTCTTGACATAGGGTGGTCCATTTGGTGTACTGGTCCTCGTAGCTTCCAACAGGGTAGTATTGTTCTTTAATGGCGTCCCGGAAGGAATCCCATGTAGGGGCCACCATAAAAATTGTAGATTTCTCCACGGCCCTTTTTTCAGAGTAAGTATCCCACTAATATTTAACATGGGGAATGGCCTTGAGGAGTGCAAAAGTGATCTTTTCCCTATCGGAAAAATTGTGGACCGAAAAATAACCTTCGAGCAGATTCAATCATTTATCTACAACATCCGCATCTATCAGTCCTTCAAATAATGGAATATCAAAATTTAACTGTACCTTGAAGGGGGTTGCATGGTCGCTTGATGAATATGCTTCTCCCATGGGCAACCAACAAAGGATCTGCACGAATTTGTCCATCATTTCGTTCCTTTGTCACATGTGGGCTTCCTCGAGCAACATTTTAATAGGATCTCCTTCTTCATCATCTTTATTTTCATCTCCCATGGGTTTTTGTCAGGCTCGGCGCAACCGATCTGGTAATGGCTCGATTGGTTCAAGTCCCAACTTCTTGTACCTAGACCTTGTTGGGGACATGCAGGAAGAAAAATAAATGAAGAGAAGACTGCTCGGATAACACTGATCCAGATTTAGGAGTGGAACGAACTAATTAACATATTGAATACAATAAACAAAGAGATAGGAAGAATACACAAATATCTAGTGAACAATATCTTCTATTAAATAATGAAATACGCTGAAACTGTAAAACTGTAGAACTAAAACTTGCTCGAATGGTGGTAGTTATCTCTGAGAAGAGATTTGGCTGCTACGTGCATCCGTCTAAGAAGAATGGAATACAATGAAGCTCCAGAGGCCCTTTTCATATTACTCATGAATGCTAAAACCCTAGACATCCCAAAACCTAACCCGAGAAGGTGAAATGCCAAAATTCATGTGGGCCCTATGGGTAAGTTGGTGTAATTTTGTACCTCAACTTCCTAGGGTCATAAATTTTGCATATGGCTTTCGTTTTAGGCGCGTGATAGCATGTTGGAAAGGTCTTTTAGAGAAATAAAAATTCCATCATCAGACTCTAACTCTGTCTATAATCTGACTGTGGTGAGCCAAAAAACAATGTTTAGGTCCCCAAAATAGCCATGGAAGCACATCAAGATGTGTTGACATGAAAACATACAAAATAATCCAGTTGGATTAGGCAAGAGGCCACCTGTATCTATATAGAGAATGTGTGGGGCTTCAGACAACCCCAAAAGTGTAGAACTCACAATTTTAAAGTAGTACAAAAGGACATGCTAAACAAAAATGGACATGAGGAGCTAGTTGGAATAAGTGGGTGGCGACCAATATCCATTTGGATCATCTTCATTTTAAACCTCTCCAACACGTTCTCTATGTACTCACCCTGAGACAATGTCAATTTGCGATTTTTCCTGTCTCTTGTTATTCTCATAACAAGGATTTTCTTTGCGGCACCCAAATCCTTCATCACAAATGAATTAGCTAATTTCTTCTTGAGCACATTTATATCCTGCATATTAGACCCTGCAACAATCATGTCATCTATATACAATAGAAAGATAATATAACTTCCATTTTATAGCCTTTTAAAATAAACACAATGATCAGAATGACATCTACTATAACCGTGTTCTGTCATAAACCTCTCAAACTTTAAATACCACCGCCTTGGAGCTTTCTTTAGGCCATACATTCCCTTCTTCAACCTACATACCAAATCCTACTTTCCTTTGACCTTGTACACTTGTGGTTGCTACATATAAATATCTTCCTCCAAATCCCAATGGAGAAAAGTTGTTTTACATCTAATTGTTCAACATGCAAATCTTCTACTTCCACAAGACTTGAAATAGTCCCAATTGAAGTCATCTTAACAACAAGAGAAAATATTTTTTCAAAAACTATACCTTTCTTTTGTGCAAACCCATTTACAACACGTCTAGCCTTGTATCGCTTTTTCCCTCCATCTTCTTCCTTCAACCTGTAAACCCATTTATTCTGCAATGCTCTTTTTCCTGCAGGCAATTGAACCAAGTCCCAAGTCTATTTATTTACCAAGGAATCCATTTCCTCTTTCATTCCTTCTCCCACCTCTTTTTAGTGTCTACCTGCATTTCCTCTTCATAACATCTTGGTTCACCAGAATCAGTCAACAATAAATAATACAATGAAGGAGAGTGTTTTTAAGGGGGTCTACTTAACCTGGTATATCTTCTAACAACACTTGCATGAGTTTGGGGTAATTTTTTCTCATGTTGTTCTACATTTTTATTTTCTGGTAGCTTTGGAATTTCTTTTTCAGTGATCTCATCAAGCATTGTGTATTCCATTTTTTCATTTTATTGTTTCTTTCCCTACAATTGATATTTGTATATGACCTTCTCATTGAATATGACATATCTACTCCTAATGATTTTGTGATTTTCATAATCCCATAAGCAATAACCAAAATCATTAACACCATATCCAATAAAGGTACACTTCTTAGATTTTTTCTCAAGCTTTATTCTATTTTCTTTAACGATATGGACAAATGCTTCACAACTTAAAGTCTTTAAAAATGAATAGTTTACATTTTTATCTGTCCATGACTCCTTTGGAATGCCACCATCCAAATATATTGAGGGCCCTCTATTTATTAAGTAAACATAAGTATCTACAACATCTTCCTAGAACTGTAAGGGAAACCCAACATCCCATCTCATACTCCTTATCTTACTCCTTGCATGCTCCATTATTGTCTTGTTCATCCTTTCTAACACACCATTTTCTTTTGTTGTTCCTGGAACTGTCTTCTCTTTAAGAATCCCATGGTATGAATAGTAATCATCAAACTCCTTGCTGCAATATTCACCTCCATTGTTTGATCTGAGACACTTCAACCTTTTTCCTCTCTCATTCTCAACCAAAGTTTTTCATTTCTTAAAAGTATAAAAAACATCAGATTTTTGTCGAATGCAATAAACCCAAGTTTTTCTAGTTCCATCATCAATAAAAGTAACAGAACAACAAGATCCAACAAGAGATGATACCTGAGTTGGTCCCCATACATTTGTATGCACAAGCTCTAACCTTTCACTCTTCTTTTATTTTCTGACTATGAGAAATATGACTCTCTTATGTTTTCCATAAACACAATGCTCACAAAAATCCAAATCAATTTTTTTAAGATTTGGCAACAAATTCCTTTTGTGAAGTATATGCATCCCCTTCTCACTCATGTGTCCAATCCTATGATGCCACAGTGTTGTATCCACTCCTTTAGAAGCTAAAGATATAGGAGAATCAATATTACCAGTACATAAATATAATGTACCTGCATCCTCTCCTTTTTCTATCACTAATGATCCTTTGGTGACCTTCCACATCTTATCTGTAAATATAGATATACAACCTTCACTTTCCAACTTCTCAGTTGAAATTATACTTTTCCTTAGATCTGGAACATGTCTTACCTCTTTCAACAACCATTGGTTTCCATTCTTTTGTTTTATTTGTACCTCTCCCATTCCAACAATTTTGCATGGTGCATCATAACCCAAATGAACTTGTCCAAAATCACCTTGAACATGATATAGAAAGTGTTTCCTATGGGGTGTGGCATGACATTAAGCCCCTTAATCTACTACCCAAGACTCAGAAACATTATCTACAAAAAGAATCAAAACATCTTGTAACACATCACCTGTTACATTTGCTTCCTGATTTTTTTCTTGTTGTCTACTCTTTGTTTCTTTGGAGCTCTATAGTTTTTCTTCATATGTCCTTTCTTCCCACAATTCCAACACTCTAGCTTTCCCAGTCTGGATTTGTATCTACCCTTCCTAGGATTATCGTGGTTCCCTGATCTTTCCTCTATCCTTTTGTCTTCCCATGTTCTCCATGTTTAACATATTACTTGATGTCTCACTTGTTCTTTTCCATCTCATTTCCTCGCTAAGGATAACACCAACAACATCATCAAATTTTAGAGTGTTTGAACCAGAGACAGAGTTACTTACAGCCATGACCAAGCCATTCCAACTTTCTGGCAATGAGCATAAGATTAGAAGAGCCCTGACCTCATCATCAAAGTCCACTTTTACAAAACTTAGTTGATTAGTGACCATATTAAATTCATTTAAATGATTTGCAACAGATCCACCTTCTGACATCTTCATATTAAATAAGTGTTTCATTAGAAATACCTTATTGGACCCTGAGGTTTTTTCATATAGTTTAGCCAATGCATCCATCATCTCCTTCGTTGTCTTTTCTTTTGAAATATTGAAAGTCATCGATGTTGCCAGGCTAATTCATATCGTTGTTAGTTCCTTTCTTTCAAGAACCTCCCATTCTTCATCCTTCATGGTCATTGACTTCTTTGTTATTCCACCCAATGGTAGGAATAGATCCTTCTGATATAAATAATCTTCCATATGAATCTTCCATAACTAGTAGTTTTGGCCTTTAAATTTCTTGACCCTATTTCTCCCACTCAAAACAAGAACCCTTTTTTTGTGCAAGTTACCTTTTGCTCTGATACCAATTGTTAGAAAAAAAAATCGTTGAGAATTAAATTAAAAAAAAATGTGGAAATAAAATAAAGAAGATACACAATATAATAGAGACACGGATATACGTGGTTCACCTAGTGTGGGCTACGTCCACCAGAGAAATTACGAGGTCCTTCATTTTTATTATCCAGCAAAATGAAGGGATACAACCTACAACACACCCATTGTAACTTCCTCTTCTTTTTCTCACAGTATCCTCTCTCATAATACAATATTCACAATAATCCACAACTGCAATACAATTCCCTCATAAGAGCGGGTTGCCTTCTAGGGAAACAAACCCTAAAAATAACTTCTACCGTTAGATCTGTGACCTTATAATGAACGGTCCACATTGACTATGGAATTACAATATTTTACAAGGCATTTTTTCCCAATATTTCACTTCGGGGGCACTGCCCCCGAATCCCCTTCTAGAGGGGACAAATACCCCTGGTGAAAAATGTGGGGGGGTAAGCCCCCCCACACCCCCCTCTTAGGGAATGGGGTCCAAGCATGATTGAAACAAACATCTGAATCATGAAGATAATTATACTCCACAACCAATATCCGCAAGGTAATATCTGATACTACAACATTCAGCTTTTTCACAATCTGTTCAAAAGGTGAACAGGAGGACACTAAAACCAGTTCATCCTCAGTCCAAGCACCTTTTATCCAGCAAAATAAGGTCAACAAGATTGAAGCAAAGTGTAAATATTCCTTCTACACACACTCATCTCATGTAGCCATATTGGTTAAAAAGGTCCAACCCTTCCAACATCATGTTCTCGACAACCTTCCACAAGCCAAACAACACAACTTCTCCAAAAAGGAAAGCATCTCACCAAGGTTCATATTCACCAAACGCTTCCCCCTTACCCCTAGGAACTCAACGCAATGGAGACAATTTCTTCCTAAGGAGGTAGGATGTAATGATCCCAAGCCAATTTTTTTCTTGGAATCACTAACTAACCACTGATTTGATTATTATTGTTGTGTATGTAGGTTGGCCATGAACATTTCGGCCTTAGGGTTTATTCAGTTATTCAGCCACATATTTATACAAGCATCATTGTAATCATATGAATATCATCAACACTACACAATATAGGAATCACAAGCAAGTAGCTAAATTTTATTATAAGAAAGCAAGCACCTGATACAAATAGAGAAGCAGATATGGAATAGATGGATTCAAGACAATAATAGAGATGCATACAAAATTCTCTTGGAGATACAAATCAAGCCTCCCAAAGGCTGCAATAGAAGATGAATGCTCAGCTGCAAAACCAGGGTTTCAGCCTAACCCTCCAGCAACTGGTACGTCCATGCTGACTGCTGGTACGACCTGTTGAAGACAATGGACACCAAGAGTTCAGCCCACCTGAATATGAAGACCTCCAAATGCTGTCAAACTCCTCCCAATGATAGATCAAGGCAATGGGACCCTCCTCCTGAAGTATGGAACTCAAACATTGAAGCTTCCTCCTCAAACCGTAGAAACCCTAGGATGGTACGACCCTCTTGAAACCCTGAATATGGCCAATAGTACAGCCCAGCTAAGTGTGGGCTCTGAATCATCTGAAACTCTCCCGGATGATAGATCGGCCAGCCACAAGCACTTGAGAGAAGTTTCAAGGTAATATCTATCCTATGGCCTTCTAGATATGAGAAATACTGAATCACCAAGTCGTTCCCTTACTCTTGAAATCGTCCCAACTTGCAGATAGATGATAGGGATATGATAACTCCTCCAAGAAGCCCTCAAACTGATGAGCAAGGGATTGAAAGAAAAATCCTAATGATGGAAACATCTCAAGCTTCTTCAATATGTTGGATCGAGCTCTTCCTCAACAAATGGTGTGCCCCTACAAGAAAACCCTAGCTGGTACGGCCCTGCTAGTCCAACTGGTACGGCCCTGCTAGTCCTCCTGAATAGATGTTGGTTGTAGAATGGTGTGGGTGGATTATTTCATCCCCGAGACCAATCTTGGAGCAAGGCGAGTGGAATATTTCACCACTGAATTGCTCACTAGGGTTTGTAATATCAAAACCCTCAAAACTGTATGCTCAAGAGAATCAACAAGCAAATACCAAAATCTAGAAAATGAATGAGAGGTGTGCCCTAGACTTCTCTTTATACGTTTCTTCTATTTTCTTGTTGAGTTAAGTTAACCCCTAGGGTTAAATACTAACTCAACCTCCAGTGCTTCTATTTCTTCATTGAGTTATCTTTTTAACTCATTTTACCTTTTTATTAAGTCAACTTAAGAATATAATCTTAGTTTGGTTGACTTTTCCCCTTAGTGTGAGACTATGGCCTAGTGGGGATGCCTAGGCCACTAAGTCTTCTCAAACCTCTTCATCAAGAGGTGGGGGACATTACAGTCTCCCATGCTATAAATTGCTTTCCCTCAAGCAATTCCAAACATGTTTCCCGTACCACTTGTTCATTCTCCTACATGGCATCCTCAATGGGTAGATCCTTCCATCTGATCAGGTACTCTTTGATGCTTCTTTTCTTGAGTCTCTTCTCCCGAACCTCTAGTATTTCTTTCGGAATCAAAACTAATTTCCCCTCTTCGTCCATTGGAGGTAGTACCTCAATAGGTGTGATGTGTTGGCCGATGGCCCTCTTCAGGTAGGACACATGGAAGACATTGTGTATCATGTTTCCCTGTGGAAGCTATGGCCCCTATCTTCCTCTTGATCTTGTAGGGCCCAAAGAAACGTGGTTGTAGCTTCTCTGCTCTGCTTCTTTTTATAGAAGTATTCATATATGGTTGGAGCCTTATATAGACTAAGTCACCAACCTCAAAAGTACAATCAACCATGTGCTTGTCTACTTGGACCTTCTGTTGGTTCTGTGCTCTCTATAGATGATCCATCGGCTCTCTGAGGATGTCTTGGCTCTGTTGTACCCAATCCTGTACCATTGGTGCCCTGCTATGACCAAAAGCAATCTCTACAAAATATAGTGGGTCATAGTTGTATAAGGCCCCGAATGGTGTCATGCCTATGGACACGTGTTGGGTGGTGTTGTAGCAGTACTCTCCCAAGTGCAACCATTTGACCCACACTTTATGCTGCCCTGCTACATAATTCCTAAGGTAGCCTTCTACCCACTTGTTGACTATCTCAATCTGTCCATCTATCTGCGGGTGATAGCTGGTACTAGGGGTCAAGGTCATACCAACCAATCTGAACAACTCCTGCCAAAATGTACTCATGAACCTGCTATCCCTGTCACTGACAATGGTCTTGGGTAGGCCGTGCAACCTGAAAATATCCCTGAAAAACAATTCAGCCACCTGTGTTGCACTCAATTCTGTGGATATGGAGAAGAAGTGTGCAAACTTCATCAACCTGTCCACCACTACAAAAATGCAGTCCTTCCCTTGCATCCTTGGAAACCCGGTGATGAAATCCATGGATATGTTTTCCCATTTGTGCTTTGGAATGGGTAAGGGTTGCAGTAGTCCTGTTGGGTGAGTGTGCTCATCTTTGTTTTCCTGGGATGTAGTACACTCCTTGACATGCTTTATTACATCCTCCTTGAGGCCCTTCCATGAGAACCTCTCTCTCACCTGCCTGTACGTCTTACTAATCCCTTGGTGCCCTGCCATTGGTGAGTCACGACATGCTTGAAACACCTTGGCCTTGAAGGTCGATCTAGGAACCAAAAAGATTCGGCCCTTGTAATAGATGAGGTCATTGATAATCCTGAAGTTATCGTATTTTACCTATCCGTTCAATAGCTAACAAGCGAACTGATCCTTTGCATACTCCATCACCAAGTGGTCCTTCCAGTCAACTGATACACCTGTCATGGAAAAAATGGATGGCCTCCTGGACAATGCATCAGCAACCACGTTGTTCTTCCCTTTGACAAATTCAATGTCAAAGTCATAGGCATGTATTCTGCTTACCCATTTATTTTGAATTTCATTTAAGTCCTTCTGCTCCAATAGGTATTTAAGACTGTTATGATCTTATTTGACCACAAACCATGCACCTACCAGATATTTCCGGAATTTGGCTAGTGCATGCATGATAGCCAACATTTCTTTGCCATAAATGCTATAGAGTAGCTCAGGACCCCTGAGTTTTCGGCTCTCATAGGCAAGAGGGTGTCTATTCTGCATCAGTACGACCCCTATGCCTTCTCCCAAGGAATCACACTCCAAGGTGAAAGGTAGGACAAAATTTGGAATAGCTAGGATTGGGCACGTGCTCATCACCTTTTTCATTTTATCCATCATAATTTGAGCTTCTTCACTCCATTTGAATGCTCCCCTCTTCGTCAAATCGGTCAAGGGTGCACACAGTTGAGAAAACCCTTCAAAAAATTTCTTGTAGTAAGTGCACATGCCTAGAAATGCCCTTAGCTCTGTGAGTGTCTTAGGGGTAGGCCACTCCATAATGGATTTTGTTTTCTCCTGAGGCACTTGTACCCCCTTTTCTCCGATGATGTGTCCCAAGTAAAGAACTTATGTCATTCCAAACTCACATTTGGACTCCTTAGAGTATAGTGATTGTTCCTCCATTATAGACATAATTTGGTCCATGTGTCGAAGGTGTTCCTTCCACATCTTGTTGTAAATGAGAAAGTCATCAAAAAATACTAACAAGTGTCTCCTCAGTTGTTTGTTGAACACATGGTTCATGCAATATTGGAATGTAGTTGGGGCATTGGTTAACCCAAAGGGCATCACCAAGAAATCATAATCGTCGTAATGACACCTGAAAGTTGTTTTTGAAATGTCCTCCTCCCTCATATTGATTTGATGGTAGCTAGAACGAAGGTCAATCTTTATGAAATAGAAAGATCCATGTAGTTCGTCTAGAAACTCATCAATATTGGGTATAGGGTACCTGTTTTTTATTGTCTTTTTATTCAAGGCTCGGAAGTCAATGCACATCTACATCGCCCCATCTTTCTTCTTGACCAGCACTACTAAAGAAGAAAAAGGGCTAGAGCTCGACCTGATGTGTCCCATGTCCAGAAGTTCTTTGATGGCTTTCTCTATCTCGTCTTTATACTTCTTTGGATGCCTATATGGTGTGGTGATGACTGGTTTAGCCCCTGCCTCTAGCTCAATGATATGCTCAAACCCCCTGTCTGGTGGCACCCCTGGAGGAATCGGTCCAAACACTTTGTGGTGCTTGTCAAGGATATCTTAGATATTTGGGGTGTAGTGAACCTTACCCTTTTCATCCACACCTATCGAAATCCTATAGCTACATATACAATCTCCTCTCTCCTGAAGATGGCTTCCATCCTCTTGGCCATAACTATCTTGGAAGAATTACCTATCATGCCTCTGAGCACTACCTTTCGTCCACCCTCCTCTGTAAAAAACATCTCCATGGTCTTGTAATTGGTGGTGATAGGCCCCAATGTGCTGAGCCACTGAACTCCAAGGATGATGTTAGTGTCTGGAAGTTCCATCACTTACACGTCCTGTACTAACTCATGCCTACCCAATGTAAGCCTCATACCTAGAATGTACCTATCATGAGGCATAGTGTCTCCACCTGCCACCTCCACCTTGAACCCTTCAAATCCTACCATGGGTATATGCCTCCTCTTCAACAGTGCTAAATCAATGAAGTTGTGACAGGATCCCCCATCAATCAACACTGATACCTTCTACCCCTGGAAGACTCCTCTCATCTTGAAGGTGTTGAATTTGGGTACCCCGTTGATAAATGCCAAGGTGGCTTTCCCCTCAGTTGTAATGTCCTATTCTGTGACCACCTCCTATGTTGTCTCTATGGCTTCGACCTCCATGTTCTAAAGTTGGCCGTAATATTCCTCCTCCTAGTTTTCTGAGGTCGCCTCTATGTACTGCACTTGGACATGGCCCATGCACTCGTGTGATGGGTTCCATGGTTCCTTTCACGTGAAGAAGAGTTGCTTCCTTCTCAGTTCCCTCCTGGTGTTATCATCCCTTTTTCCACGGCCCCTATCAAACCCCCTTGGTTCACGTCCCCCCTGGTTCATTGGAGGTCTCTGGTCTCTTCCTCCGGTGTTAAGAGGTGGCCTAGCTACAAACTTTGGTTTGGCAGCTAGTCCTAGGTCCCTTGTCCTACAAATAGATTCATGTAGGTTGGTAGGCTTAAAATCCTTTACCCAACCCTTCAAGGGTTCCATCAACCCCTCCATGAAGAGAATCATGAGCCTGGTTGGTGACATATCCTACACCATGAATGCTAGCCTCTGAAATTCCTCAATGTATGCCTTGACTACCCCTGTTTTCTTGAGTTGTGTGAGCTCTCGGAAGGATAGTTCAGAATCCCCCTGATCAAACCTGTCCATGAGTCTTTGGGTGAATTCTATGTAGGTCACTATCTGGTTGTGGCCTAGGGTGGTGAGTCCATGATACCACCAGTCATGAGCTTTTCCATCCAAATACATAGTGGAAAATTTGATGGCTTCCATCTCCCTCATGGGATTAAGTTGTAGATAAGTGTCTAGTTTTTGTACCCATGCCTGGGCTGTCATCTTGGTCGTACCATCAAAGTATGGTATTTGTATCTTCCCTGCTCTTCATTCAAACTCAAAACTGCTTTTGTGGTTCGGCATGGGCTTGTTTATGAACTTGAGTTGGAAATATTGATCCAGGGACATCTGCCTCTGAATGATCATATCTAATCCATAGTACTCTCTAGTACACTGTGCCACCTGCTCAAAAAATTCATCCACCTGCTTCTGATGTACCTATTCATTTGTGAATGTGGGCAAGTATGGTCTAGGTTTATACCTACTCCCCATATTTCCATGTGATGTACCCCCTCCATGGATTCCCTCGGATCTGGGATCATTTTCCAGATTATACCTGACTTCCCCATGGGATCCACCAACCTCTATGTTTCCATATGTCTCAGGGTCTTTCCCATGATGAGTCATCTGCATCAATAGCTCGGTTATCCGAGTTTGATTCTCATCAATCTTCCTTATATTCCCATCTACCTTCTTCAAGGTCTCAGTGATTTCATCTTGACCCCTTCGGTTTGTCTCCTAGCTTTCCTGTAAATGGTGGACCAGGTTACCTTCTGTAAGGTTTAAGGTTTGATGGAATTTATCAAATTTGGTTGCCAAGAAAGCCAAGCCCTATGGCTCATGGTCATCTCCTAATCCCTCCATTTTGTCTTCAGTTTCACTAGCCAGCTTCTTCCTTCTGCCCATAAAGATACCACTGTACCTCTGCATGCGCTAATCCTCACAGGTTTGGAGGATCAAAACTCTGATACCACCGTAATGATCCCAAGCCAATTTTTTGCTTGGAATCACTAACTAACCACTGATTTGATTATTATTGTTGCGTATGCAGGTTGTCCATGAACATTTCATCCTTAGGGCTTATTCAGTTATTCAGCCACAGATTTATACAAGAATCATTGTAATCATATGAAGATCATCAACACTACACAAGATAGGAATCACAAGAAAATAGATAAATTTTATTATAAGAAAGCAAGCACCTAATACAAATAGAGAAGCAGATTTGGAATAGATGGCTTCAAGAAAATAATAGAGTTGCATACAAAATGCTCCCGGAGATACAAATCAAGCCTCCCAAAGGCTGCAATAGAAGATGAATGCTCAATTGCAAAACCATGGTTTCAGCCTAACCCTCCAGCAACTTGTACAGCCTGCTGAAGACAATGGACACCAAGATTTCGGCCCACCTGAATATGAAGACCTCCAAATGTTGTCAAACTCCTCCCAATGATAGATCAAGGCAATGGGATCCTCCTCCTGAAGTATGGAGCTCAAACACTGAAGCTTCCTCCTCAAACTACAGAAACCCTAGGATGGTACGGCTCTCCTGAAACCCGGAATATGGCCAATAGTATGACCTAGTTGAGTATGGTCTCTGAATCATCTGAAACTCTCTTGGATGATAGATCGAGCAGCCACAAGCGCTTGAGAGAATTTTCAAGGTCAGATCTAGCCTATGGCCTTCTAGATCTGAGAAACACTAAATCACCAAGTCGTACCCTTACTCCTAAAATTGTCCCAACCTGCAAATAGATGATAGGGACGTGATAAATCCTCCAAGAAGCCCTCAAACTGATGAGCAAGAGCTTGCAAGAAAAACCCTATTGCTGGAAACCTCTCAAGCTTCTTCAATATGTTGAATTGAGCTCTTCCTCAACAAATGGTGCACCCCTGCAAGAAAACCCTAGCTAGTACGACCCTACTAGTCTTCCTGAATAGATGTTGGCTGTAGAATGGTGTGAGTGGATTATTTCATCCCTGAGACCAAGCTTGGAGCAAGGTGAGTGGAATATTTCACCACTGAATTTCTCACTAGGTTTGTAATATCAAAACCCTCAAAACAGTATGCTCAAGAGGATCCACAAGAAAATAAAAAAATCTAGAAAATGAATGAGAGGTGTGCCCTAGCCTTCTCTTTATACTTTTCTTCTATTTCCTTGTTGAGTTAAGTTAGCCCCTAGGGTTAACTCCTAACTCAACCTCCAGCGCTTCTATTTCTTCATTGAGTTATATTTTAACTCCTTTTACCTTTTTATTAAGTCAACTTAAGAATATAACCTTAGTTTGGTTGAATTTTCCCCTCAATGTGAGACTATGGCCTAGTGGGGATGCATAGGCCACTAAGTCTTCTCAAACCTCTTCATCAAGAGGTGGGGGAAATTACATAGGATTGATCCAAGTGGATATCGGTGGCCACCCACCTATTCTAACTAGCTCAAAACAATGTTTTGACAATTTACTATTTTTAGCAGTTTTTCAGGTCCTAAACTTTTGGGGCCATTTTGAGGGCCTAAACGACATTTTTTCATGATATGACACCTCATAGATACATGAAGGCTCTTATTTATCCCCCAAAATTAATCTCCTCGACGATACCTTTCCAACGAGCTATCATGTGCCCCAGACGAAGATCGTATGCCAAAGTTATGCCCGTGGGAAGTTGATACACCAAACTACCCAAAACGGGGTCCACAAAATTGTTGACTTTTCATATTCCGGGGTTAGGATTTTGGAGTTTATTTATGTTAAAAAGGCCTTTGGACCCTCATTGTAATGATCATGTTCTTGCGAATGAGTGTAGTCGTCCCATCTCTTCTTGGAGATAAGATTCCACCATTCTAGCGAATCTTTCACTCTGTATTTCTACAGTTTTGTACATTTCCCTCATTAATAGAAATTGTGTATTACTGTATCTCTTTGTTTATGGTTATATCTCTAATAAATATATGCTATATTATTGGATATCTAATATATATTCTCTATGCATTTCTTTATTATACCTTCGCTCTCATTTTGTGCCGAAAATAATTTATATCAATGGTATCAAAGCAAGTTGTTCTTGATAATTTTTCAGTGCATGTCCACGACAAGGTCCAAGTATAGAAAGTTTGGTCTCGATTTTTTCTCTCTTGAGTAAAATCACTCTTGAACGCCCAAGAAACCCTCCATGGATGAATAAAATAAATACAACATAGCAGAAGATTATATTAATATGTTGCTTGAGCAAGCTCTCACGCAACAGAGGGACGCAATTATGGAGAATTTTTCCCACATCCTTCAACACCTACTGATAACAACAGGCGCATCTTCATCAAGCGGCCACTTTGGAGTCACATCTCCTTTCAAGGTAGAAGTTAATTTCGATATTCCCGTATTTGAAGGTTAGATAGATGTAGATGTTGAAGGAAAATCTCCCTGTGGACAGGTAGATCTCCTCAAAGAGCTAGAATCTTAACTCTAAGATAGAAAGTGCTTATCATGGTCACTGACTTCCTTTTAGATCTAGATGTACTAGTGTGTGAGGAGGAAGGAGAAAAGAAGTACCTTTTACCGATGTTTGTCCCTACACGCTCTGAATTGAGCTCCAATCTTTCGCTCTTCGATAAGCCCTGTAGACAAACAAAGTACGACCACTTCCTACTCTATCAAGATTAGTCCGAAATAGATCTATCTACTAATGAGACAAATTCATGTGAGATTGAACACGAATTAGAAAGAAACAGGCCAAGCAAATTGTATTAATGAGGACAAAACATTACTTACAACCATAGATGATTTGCAGCAGTTTCGTCAAGTCCTCCTTGTCTACCCTTTTCTCAAAAGATCCATGATCCGAATGATGATAGCTTCACCGATTGCTCCCTATGAGATCATAGGTCTCTTTCCTTCAAAATATCTTTGTTCCAGCACCACTTATAAGATCATAAGTTTGGTGTGATTCTCCTTTTTCTAGTCCCCCTTTCACCATGAGAAAGCTTGCTTATATAGCCTTGGAGAGGCTTCAACCACTTGAGATATCCTTGGGGAAGTTGAGGATTTTCCTCCTTTAGTTGAGGATCTACCCTAAGATCATGGATGGAGTAGGGATTCGAATCCAACTGCCTTCCAAGAATGAAAGGATCCTTCCCCCATTCATCTCAACAACTTATCTACTGCCCAGAATAGGCAACGCTCCCTCAAAAGGGCCATCAGAGAGTTGTAGCGCTCCCCAGTAGTGTTTAGGGGAGCGCCAACACTCCTAAAATGAATAGCGCTCCTCCAGAAGGGTTGACCCAGCACTATAACGCTCCCTAATGGATTATGGAGGGGCGCCAACACTCCTAAGATAGTTATAGGGGAGAGCTCCCCTCCAAAAACTTAGTTTTTGGGGTGCTTTCAAATGGAAAAAGGTTTATAAGCCTGTTGACTCATTTTTCTTCTTCCAAATCATATGTTTGAGGTGTTTCAAGTGTCATTCTCATGTCTTTATAGGCACGACATAGGCATCATGGTAGTATGCTTTCTTTAACACTTGCGACACTTATGAGCAACATGCGACACTTGTGAGCAACATGCGACATTTGCGACCCTTGTAATGACAACACTTGCGACACTAGCAAGGTGAGTATTTTTTATGTGTAACAAATTGCCCACCAAAGTATGAAGTTAGAAGACAGGAACTGATAACTGAAATGCTTTGTAGACTTTCAAGCAAGGGTATAGACACAGATAACCTGACAAAAGTTGCACACAAACATCCAACAAATATTATGACATGTTTCAAACCCAAGGCAGGCATACCTATGCTTGGGTGATCAAGACTTGAAAGATATGGCCGCCATAAAATACACTGCGGATCCATAATTGTATTGATAAAAAGGTATAGCCATTGAAAATACACTGTGGATCTATACTCTTACGACATGAACTGACCGTAGCCACGAAGAATACACAGTGGATCTACGAGATGACAAGACATAGCCACGACCAATACAAAGTGTATCTATGTAACAATATATGTGTCATTGTTCAAAAGAAACTCCATCGCAACCTGGGCAAAGTACATATCAAAGTGATCACTCAACCCAGGGTCTTCTTACCGATCCCAATGTAGTACAAATCTAACCATGTGAATAGATGTCCTGATGTCGAACATGGCAGAAACCACTTGATTACCGGTCAATGATGTAAACCGTTAACAAGTGTGAGGGAGATCACCATTAATGTCAATGATTCCCAAGGTACCCTAGTACATTCCAACGAATGTGAATGGATGAGCTGAAGTCAAACATTCATGGAATCATTCGATCAGAGGTCAATGATGTAAACCCACTGTCAGACGTGAGGAGGCCTGCCATTGAGGCATCCAGGTCCAAAAAGTACCAACTGGTTTCTAAGCCTAATTCCTGGATAATGTGTTGAAGTCAACAGGAATAGGCTCATCAAAGGAGGGCCTTGATATATCCCCCATCAATGACACGAAACGGTCATAGAGATGTAATTGGTAGATCAAATGAACATGGACTGACATGGGTATTGAGACAAGATATTTGGGATGGCTGACTCTCGAGGCGGATACTTCCCTTGAACACTAAGGCATGACAGTAGAAACATGACATGGAACAAAACTTGATGATGCAGTGGATGCTGTGACTTATGTCAGGTGACCCAAAGGAGTGAAAGAAACTCAAAGGATTGGCTCAGTGCAGAGGTTCAGTGGATTACAATGCGTGCAAAAGACAAAGTGTCGTGTTCAAGGGTGACTCTAAGAGTTACATGGTAATGTTCTCAAAAAGACTGCTTGGCTTGCTTCTTTCAATTGTTTCCCCCATCCAGATAGACGAGTACCTCTTTTTAATTTAATGAGCTCGAGGAGGATAACACATGCTCGATAAAACTCACCTTCGGTAAGTTCCTCTTCCTTTGTTTAATGAACTGGAAGAAGTAAGGGTTCGATCCCATATGGGCCTGTCGATGTTTTGTTTAGCGAGTCCAAAGACAGAAAACTCGAAGGTTTTTCATGATTATAGAGTCTGGAAAAACACTTAAAAGAGAACTCTCTCAGTTCCTTTTTCGTAAAGTAGTATGACGAGACCAAAAAAGAGATAAAATATCACTCAACAAACGTTTTATTCAAATACTTTAATGAGTGTGAGGAGAACAAGGTCGCTCAGTAATATTTTCATCTTTAGAGAGTCTGGAAATAACTTAAAGATGACGCCAATGTTGTCCTTTTTCGTAATGTTAGTCTCGTGAGGCTGAAAAAGAGATAAATTATCACTCAAAAGATGCCCTTTCAAACCGTTTAACGAGTGGGAAAGGAAGCAAGATCACTCGGCAATATTTTCATGTTTAGAGAGTCTGAAAAGAGCTTAAAGAAGACTCCAAGGGGTTCCTTTTTCGTGTATCCATACAGGTCCGAAAAAGAGATAAAAGTCTACCCAGATGCATTCTCGTGTATTTTATGAGCACGAGAAAGAAAAAAGACTAAGCTCGGTATGCCCCTAGCTTGAAAGCTAGTGGTTTAATTCCAGAAAGATCATCAAAGGCTGGAGACATGCCCTCCAAGCTTCAATTCATTCACCGGCTTTGAGGTCGTCACCAATTTCTCTAGTAGATGAGAAAAAGGAGAGGGGTGGATGAAAAGAAGGTTCAAGAGAGGTGGCTGTTTCATTTTTTAACGACCTTGACACAGGAAAAGAACTATGCTCAGGACCTCTGTTTCATTTTTTAACGAGCTTTCCACAGAGAAGAGAAACTATGCTTGTGGTTTCGTCTGGGTCATGGCTTCCAAGAGGATAACGCTCTGGAAGGGTACCATGTCAATGGATAAAACATGGTCATGGAATCCAGGAGATCTTCACTGGATGGAAGATAATTACTCGAGAAGGGACACATATCGAGGGTCGCGATAGGAGTAAGGAGATCAGGCTCCAATAACCCTACCAAAGAAATCACCATATCCACTACCGGATCCAAATCGTCGGAAGTTGAAATCATGGGAGATGATGAAAAATCAACATCAGGAGGGGAGATAGATAGTATATCTGCCCGAATTTCTTCACGAGGGGGAAGAAAAGAGGATCGGGGACGGTGATTATCCCGAGGTAACTTGTCAACGTGAAACATCACTGGAATAGATTCATCCAAAGGAAAAATTGGGGAAATGTACTCGATCACAAACGACAAGGAACACAACTGTGATTGTATCGAGGAAATGCCAAGCGCCAATAGATGTTGGTCATCTGACGAGGGAGAAGCGGATTGGGTAGAAACGTATGATGTTTCGGCTGGACTAAGTGGCACGGTGTCACTTAGTGCATCGAATTCCAAAGGACAAGGTACAATCCAAGGGTCAAATGATTCCAAAGATTGGTAAGCCGCGGTCAAAATCATATCGACGCTGGCAATATGATGTGTAGTCGGTGGAAGTGGTCTAGGGAAGGTACCCATGAGGCTAGAATATTTCAGTAAGCCAACACCAACGCTTTCATACGTGATCTTGTGGTCTCCCAAGAAAGGAATATTGTTGGTAGCAGGAATGCAAGTATCAGTCGTGCATAAATCCAACTGATCAACGGTGACAATTTTTCCCTGGTGAGGAAATTGTACACATCGAAAGACCGACGAGGCAATGGCAGTCATAGCATAAAACCAACTTCTTCCAAGTAATAAGTTGTAATCAAGGGGAGCATCGACCACCTCGACATCAACAGTAATGGTTTTTCCACCCAATTGGATGGGCAGGGACTGTAAAAGCCCATGGGGATGAAAACCTCGCCCATCGAAGGCGCGTAACATCGTTGGGGATTTTTTGAGTGCTGGTGATTTTAAACCTTTCCAACATGCTAAAGACATGACACAAGTTGAGGCTCCCTCATCCATAATAGTTCGATGGATTTGTTGATTGTGAACAACAACATCAACTTGGAAAGCAAGTTGGTGGGAGAGTCGAGACGCATAATTATCCAGGTTAAACATGATCTGATTGGACGAATCAGGATCAACAACACCAAGAGTGGTCAAGAGCGTTCTACGTTGACTAGGGCAGTGCTGTAGAACTTCTAATGCAGACATAGCACACAGTGCTTGAGCCAAATCTTCAACAATGTTGTAGTTTTGGGCAGCACATGAACTAGGATTAAAGGTATCTTTGTGAATAATGCTCTTAGGAGGGTGTAAGATAGAGTCGAACGTGGGTTTCTCAATCTGAAGTGGTCCAGACAGAGGATTAACCGATGGAAGACTAATAGAGGACGATGATGGATCCGGTAAAGTGTTGGCACCGTTAGTGTCTTTTCCTTTGTTAGGGTTACCCGGTGTGTCGTAGGTCTTAGAGTGAGTGGTTAAATTGATCCCATTAAACATATAAATATGTGCACTCGACGAGGCTTCATCATTAGGATCGCTAGAACTGCCCCCAGGAGAGGGGGTTTGAGAAACCATGGATTGTTGTTGTGGAAAAGGTTGAGTAAGCACAGCGGGCTGTGACTTCCCTTGGAAAATTTTGGCCACTTCATTGCGAAGTGGACAATCTCGAGTGTAGTGATCATCACCACAAATGATACATGGGAATTTCAATTTCCGTTGTGGTTGCTTTTCGGAAGCAGGTGTTTGATTCTTGGGTTGTTCATTATTATTTTTTGATTTATTCTTTGTCTTCTTCTTACCTCCGAATTGTTGTGAAGGGGCAGATTGAACTGCATTCACCTCAGAGATCTGAGTTTGGGGGGAGGTAGAGGAGGGTGTAGTTGATTTGGTTTGGACGGAACCGATAACACCATCCGCATGAGATGAAGATGATGGCTTAGAAGGATCGGTATTAGCTCGGGCAACATTCAAAAGCAAATCATACAAAGTACCAGATTGGGAATAAACCAAGTCTAAGTACTGAGCCCGAGCAATGGCTTGTTCCTCTGTGACCGCACCACCCATAGCAACATCGCAAGCGATCAGGGGTAACAATGATTTAGTAAACCATTTTGCCAAGATCATGTCAGGAATGACTGCCTTGATCATCCTTCATCATCGTCTCCACTCATGAATATGGTCAGAGATATGCACAGAGTTGGTTTGATGAAGGGAGGTCAAGAGTTCAGTACCTGTCTCGTAGTGAATAGGCAGTTGAAAGTGCATGAGGAAAGACATGGAAAGGGAATTGAAATCATGAAAAGAAGAACGTGGTAGTTCGATATACCACTTGGCTGCCGAACCGGAGCTTCTCCATGTAGTATTCACCGAGAACTATAAGGAATGAACTTACTTGCTCGACCAAAGGGAGGGCAAGGGAGGATGGCTTGCCTGGTTATACAGAGACTGCGTTCACTGGAAAAGACACAAACGTATAGAATCATCCATGAGGGAGTTTGATGAACACCACAAATGGAAAGTCATCACATGGTTGTTCAGATCTTCGCCAGGGTTTCCGTCAAATTTGGGAATATCAGAAGGATGTTTAGCTGGAATGATTGGCCAAACCGGTGAATGAGAAATAGGATCATTAGTTAACCGAGACAAGTCTGGGAGATCCAGAGTCGCAAGGAAAGGTAGTTGTCGGTTAATGTGCGAATGATACTGGTGTGGCATAGGAACACCAGTAGGACCATAGACTGGGTTAGATGGATAGTTGTAACCAGTAGGACCTCCTACAAATGGTTGTTGTTGGCCAGGATAAGTAGGATTTCGATGGTGCATGAGAAACATGGGCATAATCCGGTGGGTTCTGAACATTATAGGCCGGGTGATTTATTTTCCCGTGAGGAGGATAAACATTTTGGCCTTGAGAATGGTAAGGAGTAGATCCCAGAAGCATATACACATGAAGCCCATGAGGAGGATAAGATTGTGGTCCCGGAGAACTCCAAGTGGTATTCTGGATACTGCCCGGATAAGATTGCCCGTAAGATGTTCGGGAAGGGACAGGATTGGAGACTCCTCCTAGTGGGTTATTATACAAGTGCCCCCCAACGTGGGGTTGAGTAAAAGTGCCTCCTAAAGATACTCCCCAGGATTGTGAAGGGTTTCCAGCAAACGAGGGTTTCCCCCCTGCCAGCGGTGGATGTATGACCGGGGTTTGGCTGGAAAACGGAGGTTGTCCTCTAGGAGGAGCATGAACAGGGGGTTGTCCCTCGGGAGGGGCAGGCCTGCCGTGTAAAGGTAGTCCTCCATGAGGGAAAGGTATGTTGGATGGTGGTTTCCCTCCAGCTGGTTGTGTTTGGCCAAAAGGGGTCTGTATTCTCAGGTGAGAAGATGTCCTAGCAGGATCGTGTGGAACATGTGGCGCTGTAGAGTAAAAACTTGTAGAAATAGAGGTAGAGATTGATTCTTTGGGGAAGAGTAGAGGTGATGAGTCCAACATTAGGATTGAATTGTGTTGGTGTAGTAGTAGGGTGAATAACCTGATCAACTGGGTGATTCGTGGTTTGATCGAATGGTCCTGGTTCACTAGGAGGATCATGAGGATGAAAGGGTTGTCGAATAGATTCGAAATGCTCATAGAGATCGTGTCCCGATGAAGTCCTCCATACAAAATGAGCAGGTGTGGGATTGGTTGCTACTACAGTGCTAGGACGAACAGGAGTCCTATACTCGTCACCAAAGAGTGGTTCCGTGGATCCCATATATGTTTCGGTAAAGATCCTCTCCGGTAATCGTGGGACTTCTTCATCTATGACGTTCCCAAGGGAGTCTAAACAAACCAAAAGTGGTTCGAGAGGAGTTACTAAAACAGGTGTGGTGGGATTTTCAACCGTGCCCAAAGCGTCTTTTGGGTTATCTAACGGGGGAGCAATAACACTTCTGGAGTCAGATGGATTTTCTACCTCTCTACGGTAGTTGTCTTCTGGAGGGTTAGAAGGTAAGGGTTGATAGCCTTCCGGAGGCATCCCTTGCATCCTACGTGATCGACGAAGACCTTTATCATCTATGGGCTCAATTGTGGAGAATAACAGATCACACTGAAAATCTAGGGCCAACTAAGAAAAAGAAACAACATGCGCTAATAAAATCTAGGAATCAACCAAGCAGACAAAAACTTCTCTCGATGATCGTACTAGTTGGTGATGAAATCCAACATCGTGTGATCAAGTTGAGAAGGGGTTGGGATATGGTGGAGCAGTTACAATGGTGACCTGCTTAACGGACTTACGCCTTGGTGCAAGCTTCCACGCAGTAATTGTGGATTTACCCTCCAAGGAGCCCGAGTGATTTTGACTAATGTTTGTTCCAGGTACAGTGAGACTTCCCTTCACTGTCACCTTGTGTAAGTACCTAAAGATTATGGCAACTAAAGATACCAACTCGCAGTGAGTCCTTGGGAGGGTACAGTCGACAGTCTGATCTGGAACGTATGGGCAGGATAACAAGTCTGAAATCAACCTAAAGGCTCCCACACATAATCGTGGTATACCTCTAAGTGACCCCCAATATACGATCGGACCACTACAAACAACCAAACCACGGAAGGATAATCTCCGTAATTCGCCCGAATATGACCTCATGCGTAACCCCTGTGTGAGAGGGGGATCCCAGGAAACCAATGCGACAATTGGATTTGACTCTCCCTAACTTAGGATGCTAATGTTTGTTTTGAAAAATTTGGAGAGTTGTACTCACAGCCTAATCCAAAGTGCTAACCCTAGTCTACTGTTGGTGGAAGATCCTAAAAACAAAAATGTTCTAGATAATTTTTAATTAGCGTTCGTTTTAGAGCTGTTCTTTACTCAAAGGGTGCACGAAAGTGAAACTAATGGAATGATGACTCAATGCCCAAAAAAATGCATGAAAGATTATAAGAAATCATTTATGTTCGATGAACGCCTATTTAAGGGAAAGAGAAGGAGTCATTTTCACTTTCAAACACTAATATGCAAAGTCCTCAAACAATCAGTTCTCAATCGAATCCAATGCAATGCTAAAACATTTTCAAAAAATGCCTTCTAATATGCAAATCAAGCACTAAAATGTAACTTTTTCATTTGTATGTGAATGATAACTAATTCAATGCGAAAGACTTCTCCTATCAACTACCTTTTCAGATCAAGGAGATTCAGACAAGCATGATCAGATTTCGCATACACAACAGACACCCTCTTGCTGTGATTGAAGCAAGAAGCAAACAGAGAACAAAAATAATAATGCAAAAACCAAACAATTCACACAAAAATGAAGTGTTCAAAGAACAATGACCTTCAAAAAACCAAGTGAGAAGAGTCATAGACTTCATATGTCCTTCACCGGAGTTCCCGCTCAGTCGGATAGGAGAGGAAAAAAATAGCGGATCGATTTCAAGCTCTCAATAGCAAAAACTCAAAAAGAATGAAGAAGGGCATAAAATCTGAAAAATAAGGTGTTTACTTCTCAAGACGATGCATGTCACAATTCAAAGGAAGAATCATTGAATCACCAAGCAGCTCAGCAAGCAAAAAAAACAGGGTTTGGACCTTCAAAAATTAGAATTTTTGAAGAGATTTTAGACAAAAAAGGGTTGGCGCTCTGGTATAAGGGCCACTAGAGTGTTATAAATATTTTTCCAGCAGCTTAAGGGAGCGTTGGCGCTCTGCTAACAAGGCAGGGGAGCGCTGGAGTCCTAAAGCTCAGAAAAAGGTCCAAAAAAAACTAGAATTCAGTCAAATTTTGACAAGTAAGCTGAGTGTAATGGGGTAAAGAGTCAATCAGCAAGTGAAATCAGATATGGAGGGGTGAGCAAGGCCTAAGAACACAAAGGGTAAGACAAGGCCTATGAGGAATATCAAAACTAAAAGTTTGATTCGCTCCCCAGTGGAGTCGCTAGTTTCTGTTGAAGGAAAATCTCCCTGCGGACAGGTAGATCTCCTCAAAGAGCTAGACTCTTAACTCTAAGACAGAAAGTGATTATCATGGTCACTGACTTCCTTTTATATCTAGGTGGACTAGTGTGTGATGAGGAAGGAGAAAAGAAGTACCTTTTACTGATGTTTGTCCCTACACGCTCTGAATTGAGCTCCAATCTTTCGCTCTTCGATAAGCCCTGTAAACAAACAAAGTACGACCACTTCCTACTCTATCAAGATTAGTCTGAAATAGATCTATCTACTAGTGAGACAAATTCATATGAGATTGAACACGAATTAGAAAGAAACAGGCCAAGCAAATTATATTAATGAGGACAAAACATTACTTACAACCATAGATGATTTGCAGTAGTTTCGTCAAGTCCTCCTTGTCTACCCTTTGCTCAAAATATCCACGATATGAATGATGATAGCTTCACCGATTTCTCCCTGTGAGATCATAGGTCTCTTGCCTCCAAAATATCTCTGTTCCAGCACCACTTATAAGATCATAAGTTTGGTGTGATTCTCCTTTTTCCAGTCCCCCTTTCACCACGAGAAAGCTTGCTTATATAGCCTTGGAGAGGCTTCAACCACTTGAGATATCCTTGGGGGAGTTGATGATTTTCCTCCTTTAGTTGAGGATCTTCCCTAAGATCATGGCTGGACTAGGGATTCGAATCCAACTGCCTTCCAAGAATGAAAGGATCCTTCCCCCATTCATCTCAACAACTTAACTACTTCCCAGAATAGGCAGCGCTCCCTCAAAAGGGCCATCAGATCATTGTAGCGCTCCCCAATAGTGTTTAGGGGAGTGCCAGCACTCCTAAAATGAATAGCACTCCTCCAGAAGGGTTGACCCAGCACTATAATGCTCCCTAATGGCTTATGGGGGGGTGCCAACACTCCTGATATAGTTATAGGGGAGTGCTCCCCTCCAAAAACTTAGTTTTTGGGGTGCTTTCAAATGGAAAAAGGTTTATAAGCCTGTTGACTCATTTTTCTTCTTCCAAATCAGATGTTTGAGGTGTTTCAAGTGTCATTCTCATGTCGTTATAGGCACAACATAGGCATCATGGTAGTATGCTCTCTTTAAGACTTGCGACACTTATGATCAACATGCCACACTTGTGAGCAACATGCGACATTTGCGACCCTTGTAATGACGACACTTGTAACACTATCAAGGTGAGTATTTTTTATGTGTAATAGCAGATGCCCTAGAAAAATGGTTAAATCTTCTAGAAGGTTATTTCTCTGTTCACAATTTTTCTGACAGGGAAAAGATCACCTTCCCACTCCTTAAGGATCTCCCCCATGTCAAACATTTGTGGGAAACTTACTGGGAGAAAAGTTCAACAGAGGAGTCTAGAATATATCGGGCCGAGCCCACTTGGGATTTTTTTGTGGATGCGGTCAAGGAAAAATATTACCCTATTGGTAACTATGACGATCAGTACATGAGATCGACCACACTGTGGCAAGAGAGGAGCCAAACAATCTCGGAGTTCACAAATACTTTCCATACCTTATGCACCAAGCTGGGTATCAAAGACTCTGAGCGACATATGATTCTGAAATACTATGGGGCTCTACATAGGTACATCCAAACCAAAATGGATTTTCTGGACATCTCATTACTGGGAGCTGCATATTGATATGCTGTCAAAATCGAGCAAAAATTTAGGAACCAGAACAAACTAGAGTTCGGGTCTACAAATCCGAAACAACCGAAGTATGGTAAAGATGACCCTAACAACCAGCCTCTAGAAAACGAGTCCAAGCCATAGGAAAGGAAAGGTAATAGAAAGACGAAGGACACTGGAAAGTGGTGCGATTTCCACAAAATCCCCTGGCACAACACTGATGAATGTCGCTCAAAATGATCATTGGTGGTCGAGATCAAAGAAAAGGAGCCGAACCCTGATTCAAAATCTGATTCAGAAAATAATGGGAGAAGACAGATCGATGCAGACCCCATTTCTGTTGTCACGACTGCAACAATTCAACCAGAAGAACTAGCAGATCCTAAAGAGGGGGAGCGCATTTTTCATTCATAGATGTGGGTGAAGGGGACCCTGCTACATTTTATTGTTGATAGCGGAAGCCAAAAGAACCTCATCTCAATAGAGGTTTTTAAACAGTTGGGATTCGACAACATCACACCCGCATCCATACAAAATTGGGTGGATTCTCCAGGGACGAGATATCCGTGTAAGCGAGAAGTTCCACTTGTCATACAACATCAATACCTTAAAGGAAGAAGTATTATGTGATGTTTCCTCACTAGATGTCTGTGATGTTCTTTTGGGCCAGCCATATATGTGGAAGTGTCATTCTATTTATGAGTCTCGACCCCATAGTTTCATTATTACTCTGGGGAGTCATCTCTACAAGATACCAAAGGTAGTTTTAACTACTATCCCACCTAAAAAAATTCGCAAGGTAATATATCATACTGCAACATTCAACCTCTTCACAATCTTTCAAAAGGTGAACAAAAGGACACTGCAACCTCAGTCCAAGCACCTTCTATCTAGCAGAAGCAGGTCGACAAGATTGAAGAAAATCTCAAAGATTCCTTCTATACACAATCATCTCATATAGCTATACTATTTAAAAAGGTCCAACCCTTCCAACATCAAGTTCTCGACAACCTTCCACAAGCCAAGCAACGCAACTTCTTCATCAAGGAAAGCAACACACCAAGGTTCAGATTCAACAAAAGTTTTCCCCTCTCCCCCAGGAACTCAATGCAATGGAGACCATTGTTTCCTAAGGAGGGAGGATTGATCTAGGTGGATATCGGTGGCCACCCACCTATTCCAACTGACTCAAAACAATTTTTTGGCAATTTACTTTTTTTAACAGTTTTTCGGGTCCTAAACTTCTGGGGCCATTTTGAGGGCCTAAACGATGTTTTTTCCACGATCGGGAACCTTAAGATAAAATGTAAGGCTCTAATTGAGCTCCCAAAATTAATCGCTTCATCGATACCTTTCCAACGATCTATCGTGCACCCCAAATGGAGATCATATGCCAAAGTTACGCTCCCGGGAAGTTCATACACCAAACTACCCAAAACGGGTCCCACTAAACTATTGGCTTTTCATCTTCCAAGGTTAGGGTTTTGGATTTTCTTTATGTTAAAAATGGCATGAGCGTAGCCGTCGCATCTCTTCTCAGAGATAAGATGCCACCATTCTAGCGAGTCTTTCACTCTGTATTTCTATAGTTTTGTACATTTCGCTCATTAATAGAAATTGTGTATAACTGTATCTTTGTGTTCATGGTTATATCTCTGATAAATTTCTATTATATTATTGGATATTTGATATATCTCGATACATTTATTTATTCTATCTCTTCTCTCATTTCGTGCCGAAAATAATCTGGATCATATTGTGATAATCAAAGTGCCATGCAAGTGGATAAGAATCTAGCTACTCATAATAGGATGAAGTATGTGGAGCTTCATGCTCATTATTTGAAGCAAGTACAATATGTTATTTTTTCTCCTATCTATGGTAGGATAGATGATCATGTTGTTGAAATATTTATGAAGCCTCTCACAAAATATAAGTTTTTGAAACTTCGAGCTCTGCATGGACTTTGGGAAGTTACAATTATGGGGGAGCAGGGTGTATAATGATGATAATTTCACCTTCTAAAACTCAAGAGCATTGTGTTGATGGGGAGGTGTTGGAGCAGTAGGTTAAGAAATTTTAGCAAACCTCTAGATCTTTTGGAGATAGTCAATCGATGATGGATAGTCAACTAGGAGAGTTGACTAAGTCATCAACTAAGTATTCGACTAGTTGGTGAAGTCAACCATGGCAATTGACTAGTGCATAGATTGAGGCAAAATTGAAAGGGTTTATTATGTGACTTAACTAATCAAAATTCCCTCCTTATTTCAAGGGAGTTATATACAATTTGGTACTTATATAGATGGTCTTACATATCAATCTATCATGGAAGTATGTAGGTTCTTTATATTCCCTATTATATGATGAGTTATGCTCATTTGTGTTTAAGTGTTGTAATGATGTCTTTAAACACCACCTCTTCTTAGAATTTAGAGGGTCTTATCTATTATTTCCCTAATTCTCCAACACTAATAATTTTAGTAATAAATATCCTTTGAAAATATCTTCATAACTATTAACAAAGATTTTAGTGAATATTTTTAAAAACTTTTACTTAATCTTATAACACTAAAAATATACACATTAAATTTTTTTTTTTTCCTTTCACTAATAAATTATTTAATATAAGTAAAAAAATAAAAATAAAATAATT
>ML782673.1:7995-39808 GCA_009831015.1 Picea engelmannii
CAATCTAGTGAATGTTAGGAAAGGCATTGAAGGACTCCAAAAAATAAAGGAGAAGTTCCTATGACCTTCTCGAAGGGACGATTTTATTTTTCGAGTTTGAGAGCTATAGGAGAGCTTTGTTGCAAAAGGAAATTTGGGGCCGAGAAAGGAAATGAAGAGAAACTTGAGTTCTTGAAGCTGCAACAGAGTCAATAACTTTGTACATGTGGGACAATAGGTCGGGAGGTCATCATTTATGGTATTAGAGCAGGAAATTTAATTTTTCTTGTTCATTTGATTTCAAATGAAATACCTTAAATGAACGGATTTCATTTTGGTATCATAGCATAGCAATCTCTGAAAGGTGAAATATGAAAATTCGAAATTGCAGAAAGAAGGAAGAAAAATGAATTGGATATATAATTCCTTAGTGGATTATTGTAGAATTGGGGACATTCCAGTGAAGAAGAAGAATTGATCTTGAATATATCTTGCAGGTAGTGGTTAATATTTTATGATTTGAATAACTCTGCTTATGAGGAGTTGCGGATTATAAGTAGCAGAGAAATATTGATAGAAACATTACAATGAGAGGCACTATGTTAGAGAGCATGTGGAGCTCTTAGAGGATGAAGAGAAGCTTGTGGAAAATAACCTTAACCAGTTCTAGCTAAGGTTGGAAGAAAATAAGGACGACAAGTGGATGTTCTCAAGGGAAGGTGAGCAAAGGTGAAGAAGCTAGAGAGGAGCAGAGAAGTTGAGGAGGTTCTAAGAGACAAAACCATAAGGATACCAAAAAGTCAAGCTCAAGAGAAAATCTTTAGTTGGTATTAGGTAGCAAATGAGGACACTTGTTACAGAGGCTTGATGCAACACATAGTGAACAAGGATATGTTATGTACCAACAACACATTCCATCCAGGAGGCAATGTTATGTACCAACAAGAAGATAGAATGGACATGGATATTGAGGAGATGAGGATGTTGAAGATGAAGGTGTCTTAGAGAAGACATACTAAAGTAAAGAAGACAATCAACAACACGGTAAAGTTCATTTTGCATATTTTCATTAGCAATGAAAATGGGAAGTCACAGGAAGTAACAATGCAATAGACTAGGGGAGAAAGAGGATAGCAACAACATAAAGTATGGGATCCAAGAGGACTTCAACCAATGGAATTCATGATCAAGAGATAATGAAAATTTTTGTTCCTTGGGAGTCTGATGTAGGAGCATTTTGCCTCCTAAAAAACTTAGTATGACTAGACATATGGGGGGTCTTGAATTTTATTGTTTAATTGTTGAAATTTCTATGTCTTATGGAATTATGGAATAATGTATAGGGTTGATATTTAGTTGAGAATATATGATTCCAAATAGATATTTCTTGTTAAAGTATATCTCGAGAGTTGTGAGGACTTAGAGAGATATTAGGTGTAAGTTATCGATATATTGGGTATTTTGTGGATCTATAGGATTCTATGGATTATGAGTGAGGATTTAATGGATTTGAAAAAATTATATTTGAGAATCCTTATTTTATAAATGTTATGAGCAACAAGGCATTAGCGTGGCCATCCATCAAGAGAATCAGACCAAAGAGTGTGAGAGTGTCAAATATCCTTAGAGGAGAGAGGCCTTATGTAAATCATATGTATAGTATGTGTACAACAGATTAATGGAATCACTCTATTTCAAATGTTGTGGGGAAGTTCTTGTTCAAATAGCTCCGTGTATCATTGTGTTGATTGATCCTAGGTAGCAGTGAAATATTGATAGAAACATTACAACTAGAGTAGTTGTGATAGAGAGCATGTGGAGCTCTTAGAGGATAAAGAGAAGCTTGTGGCAAAGAACTTTAATCACTTCTAGCTGAGGTTGGAAGAAACTAACGAGGACAAGTGGATTTTCTCAAGGGAAGGTGCGCAAAGGTGCAAAAGCTAGAGATGAGAAGAGAATATGCGGAGGTTCTAGGAGACAAAACCAGCAGGATACCAAGATGTCAAGCTCAAGAGAGAAGATTTAGTTGGTATTAGGTAGAAAATGAGGAGACTTGTTACAAAGGCTTGATGCATCTCATAATGAACAAGGATATGTTCACAAAGGAAGAGGTGAAAATGACTATTGATGGTCATGTCAAAGGTTCAGAAAGAAGTCACAACGAGAGGAAAGTCGATTCCAAATAAAATGACATGAAGAGAATGCTTCAAGAGGAAATTGACATAGAAATGGCTAAGTTAAGAGTACAAATCAGTTATATAAGAAAATTGCTACAAAGGAAGATTGAGGAAAACTAGAGACAAGGATAGAATTTAAAGAAGAAGGTGAGATGGCCTATGATGCAATTGTTTGCAATGAAGCTGGGGAAAAGATTGAGGATCTTGAAGCATAGGTTAAGTGCTTTACTGAAGGAAGAACTTAGAAGAGTTGAGTTTAGAGAAAGTTCACTGGCAGAGGAGGAATTTAACTTTTGTGAACCAGAGCAAGGATCATTCCTTAATGAAGAAGATGAGGTGGAAGAGAGACTTACTACAAGTCTCATGAACTACTTGGAAAGTTCATATGAGCATGAGGATGTGTTGAAAGAGGAACCAAATGAGGCTAGAGAGCCTTATGATTTTAAATATGAAAATTCGTGTATGATTGAAGGTTTTGCAGAGGATGATAATGGATAGTCATTTGGAGGTGTCATGAAGATGGAGGATGAAGGACAATACTTTGATATAGTGCTCATAATTTTTTAAGGAGATCTAAGGATGTTGGAATATTGGTTGATCAATCCAAGGATTGATAAAGAGGACTGCATAATATTTGCAAGCACAAAATTGCAAGGAATGCTCTAGGCATCAAGTGAAGAAGAGGATATTTTTTCTTTTCAAACAAATTATTTGTTTGGGCATGTGAATAATGTAGAGTTTTCTAAAGGAGATGAATATGAGAGTAAGAATCCTGAATATATAAATCAGGTTTCGACAAGGAATTTAGAGAGGAAACTGAATGTCTCGATCACTTCTAGGTGGAGATATGAAGAAGAAAATATGCATCAACCAGTAAACAACAACAACAACACATTCCATCCAGGAGGAAATGTTATGTACCAACAAGAAGATAGAATGGACATTGATATTGAGGAGATGAGGATGTTGAAGATGAAGGTGTCTTAGAGAAGACATACTAAATTAATGAAGACAATCAACAACATGGTAAAGATCATTTTGCATATTTTCATTAGCAAGGAAAATGGAAAGTCGTGGGAAGCAACAATGCAACATACTAGGGGAGAAAGAGAGTAGCAACAACATAAAGTATGGGATCCAAGAGGACTTCGTCCAATGGAACTCATGATCAGGAGATAATGAGAATTTTTGTTCCTTGAGAGTCTGATGGAGGAGCATTTTACCTCTTAAAAAACTTAGTATGACTAGACCTATGGGGGCTCTTGAATTTAATTGTTTAATTGTTGAAATTCCTATGTCTTATGAAATTATAGAATGATGTATAGGGTTGAGATTTAGTTGAGAATATATGATTCCAATTAGATATTTCTTGTTAAAGTAGATCTCGAGAGTTGTGAGGAATTAGACAGATATTAGGTGTAAGTTATAGACCTCTTGGGTATTTTCTGGATCTACAGGATCCTAGGGATTATTAGTGAGGATTTTATGGATCTGAACTAATTCTATTTCAGAATCCTGATAGTGTAAATGTTGTGAGAAACAGGGCATTAGGGTAGCCATCCAGCAAGAGAATCAGGCCAAAGAGTGTGAGAGTGTCAAATATCCTTAAAGGAGAGAGGCCTTATGTAAATCATATGTATAGTATGTGTGCCACTGATTAATGGAATAACTCTATTTCAAGTGTTGTGGGGAAGTGCTTGTTGAAATATCTATGTGTATCATTGTGTGTGCTAAATCTCTATTAGATTGAGTGATGCATGTTGTAATATTTGAGTAGTGAGAAGTTCCCTCTTAAGGCATGTATGGAGGCTTTGGAATCAGAGTTGAGGCTTTGGAACAAATGGTCTCGTGGACGAAGGTGCTGGAGGATAGGCTAGAAGAGAATAAGCTCCTAGAGACAAGACTCGTGGTCATCACCATTAGTCGCATGGCTTTGGAAGAATAGGTTTTAGCTCCTACATGCTTGCGAGAAAGCGCCATTGTTGTGAAACTATTGAACATGTCGATCAATTTGAGGTAGAATTCAATCCAGTGAATGTTAGGAAAGGAATTGAAGGATTGCATGAAATAAAGGAGAAGTTCCTATGAACTTCTCAAAGGGACGAGATTATTTTTCGAGTTCGACAACTATAGGAGAGATTTGATGAAGAAGGGAGTTTGGGCCCGAGAAAGGAAATTAAGAGCAACTTGAGTATTTATCCTTGGAAGATCTGAAGGATTGTTTGAGAATTTTGAAATATCGAAGATAGTTTTGATATTCTTTTTGGCAAGAATTTTGGAAATGTGATTAGTAGTGCCTTGGATGTAGGGGAGAGAATGAAGAGGTAGGGGGGGTGAAGAGGAGGAAGAAAAGTTTGACTTAGGGAAAAGCTTTGCTAATTTGAGAGGAAGTGTATCCATTTGACAAAAGTGCCTTGGTTAGGTGGGATTTTTTTTCTCAAGAAATTGGGGGTTAGAGATTCGGATGGCTAGAGAGGAGTTTTGAGGACAACGGAATTTTGAGTAGGATGGTGATGGGACTAGGCATGAAGGGATGGGAGAGATGAGAACATCGAGAAACAAGGAGGAATTTGTCCTTCTCCATTTCCATAGTGAATTGGATATGGAGGAAAATGTTATTTAAATGCTTAAATAATAATAAAAGGGACTCCCACACACTCCACTAATAGTTAAAATACATTTGTAAAAAACCAACTAATAAACAAAGTAGACATTAATAAGTGAATTGATCATTATTATACTAATCAAATTAATCACCCTACCCTTTTTAGTGAGTAACCATTATATTTTATCATAAAAAAAAAGTTAATAATTGAAATAATAACCTTTCATTTATTGAGAAAACATATTCAAAGCACTTTAAATCATATCCACATAAATCACATCCCTTTTCAATAAGTATACCTCTATTGACTTAATGAAATGCATATCCTAAGCCTTTTTTTCTTTATTGAAATATCTTCCACCATAATTTGATATTAATGATATGTTTAACAATTATATCCATTAAAATTTCGTAGTGAAAAGTTTATTATTATTTATAACACATTCTCAATTTTTATTATTATTTAATTTTAATTTTAAAATTATTTTATTACAATAAAAATATATAATTTTAAATTCTGAATTTAATTTCCTCAAACCAGGCCTGAAAACATACCTCGTACAAATCACTAACAAATTATTACATATAACCAAGTCATTTCTGAGCGTAGTTTCACCTCACACTTCATAACTTGTGGGAGTCATTTCTGAGCGTAGTTTCACTAACAAGAGCTCCCTGCTTCCAAGCAAATAAAAAATACATGATACAATCATTGTTGTGGGAGTCGATAGATTCCGATTTACATCAATTTTTCTTGAAAGTAAGTTCACTATTAAACCATTGACGTGAGCCATGTTCATGCAACTCGCATTCATGGATTATCAGGGCACAGCGATGCAGTTTTATTCTAAATCATTGAATATATTTTATTGCGGCTATTCGAGGAGCCATATAGCCTCATCAAGTCTGAACATGCAAACCATACATAGACGATGCCTTGGCAGCAAGCTCCTTGACAAATTCTTCAATATTTTTGTCTGAAGACCCTCTTGTCACCATTGCTTGCGTCGCTGATGTTTTCCACTGTAAAGCGTTCTTCCTGAGCTCAATGCCCCGCTCACTTTCCATGACCGTCCTGATACTTTTCTCCACTTCTTCCCTCCCTACCAGACCATCTGCTGATCGTTTACTCAATCTCAATCCCGTCTTCCATTTCTCTGCAATATAGAGAGAATTAAGCATCTGATCGCTCCACTGAGGCACCGCCAACATGGGAACTCCGAGGCTGAGGCCTTCCAGCGTTGAATTCCATCCACAGTGCGTCATAAATGCMCCRACGGAGTCATGAGAAAGCACTTCCAGYTGTGGACACCATGGAACGACGAGTCCCTGTTCGGAGGTTTCTTTTAGGAAATCCTCTGGCAAATTTTCGTCACTGTCAATCTCCCCTTTGGAATTAGATGGACGAATGACCCATATGAAGGGATATCCACTAGCCTTCAACCCATGAGCTATCTMATGAGTTTGTTCTTTTGAAAGAACCRCAAGGCTTCCAAAAGAAACGTACACAACCCTTGCGGGTTCCTTCCTATTCAGCCAATCCGTGCAGCTTGTGGTTTTCCACAAATTYGCGCCCGAGTCTGTGTCCCMGGGATTCCGCCCGTCCAAGAAAGCCGAGGGTATGAGAGGACCGACGGTGCGAATCGGAACTATTGATTTCATTGAGTTTATTTCTTCCGATTCGAGTTTGTCAAACGAATTTMCCAGTACCCATGTCGCCTCTGGAAGAGACCTATATTGTTCCAATGCAAGTCGCCAGATAGTCACGTAGGGATTTGTAGGTAGCAGAAAGGATGGCAGATCAGAGACACTCAATGGTGGCAGTCCCGGTATTTCTATCGCCTCAGTAGTCTTCAGCATTTCATTCCATCCGGTGGCTGAAGAAAAGAAGAAAATCGAAATAGAATTAGAAGTACGGAAAGCGCGATCTAAAGCTATAAACAAAGTTGAAATTTTCGTAATCTAAATATACCCAATTTTCCTAGGATAAAATGGTGATAAACCGAAAATACTGCACAAGACTGCGTCCAGAAAAAAGCCGAAGGAATGTTAAACTTCTTTGCGACCTCCGGAACCCAAGCAAGAAAAGAGTCTTGAACGATGCAGGATATCCGGTTGCCTTGAGCGTTGAGCCTCTCTATCAGATTTCCTAATGCTACTTGTCCTATCTTAGATAACATATCCGACACTATCTCTACGTCGCCGCGGTCGACATCCGACGGAAGTCCGTCCGAGATTGTCTCAAACCGAATTTCCTCACGCTTCTTTGAGGCTCCCGATACTTGCGACTGTAACATGCGCTTACGGCTTTCCTCGGTTGTCACAAAGGTGACCATGAGATTTTTCAAGGCAAGCCGCTTGGCAAACTGCAGCAATGGATTGATATGACCCTGCGCTGGATAGGCCACCACCAGAACGTGAAGCTGCCTGTCCTCGAATACCATTAAAGATCCCATTCTCTTAAACTTCAAGACTACCAGCTAAAAATTACTACACAGTCTCCAAATATTGCAGCTTTGGACTCCTCTCACTAAGCTAATTTGCCCGTCGCCCTGCTTGCCGCTTTAATTTATCTACAAGCTCCTTCATTTTAATAATATATATATATATATATTCTATTGTTTTTTCCACGATTTGGCGATATATAAAAAAACAAAAATGATATGAAATAATCTAATCTCTGGTCGGATAAATGATAAATGGAAACAAAAACACTGATATCCGTACGTGGCATTATCACTGAGACGAATGGGATGCAAGTTTCGTGTGAACTACTTCGAGTTGAACTGATGGGAAATAATATTCTAATTTCATCTCTTTCATCCCCATCGTCTCCATGCCAAAACGACAAACAATATTACAGAAGCGATTACGTAATTGCACTGTCAAAACGACAAACAACATTACAAAATGCACCGTATGTAGTAAAAAAGGCAATAATGATGAATCTATCCTGCACTGCACGGCACGGCATAAACAACCAAGTATGAAAAAGACCTACGAGACTTTATAAATAAACCTAAGAGATTCTTATGAATCGTAATCGATTACCATCAATGTGATTCAAACGTTTAAATCTTTTAAAAGATTTAGTCTACGTCTAAATGTTTTAGTTTTTTTTTTCACATGGTTTTCGTTGAGTTTTTCCTAAAATTCCTTTAGAAATAAAAATTCAGAGGAATTGCAAATTTTAGTAGTTAAGATTACATTTGGTCTTCTGTGGTCTTTTAGGATTAAAAACTGATTTAAATAATGTAAAGTTGCTATTTTATCAATAATTCCTTTACCAGATTTTAATAATAATTAAAATATATAAAAACCATAAAAAAAAAATTAAACTGAACCCTTTTAGAAAACAGAAAGGATAATGCATTCTCACTAGAATTGAATAGGAATCGCTCGTTCATGGTTCCAACTTGATGCAATAATACCGAACAATTCAAATCCAGGACTAAGTTGGTACAAGGAACACGCATTACATGAATCGTTAGCTAGTTATTGCTTTTTCCCAGTACTGTAATAAAGCATACTCAATTGCTTTATCGTTTGGAGTAAAAATGATATTCTCAAGAATGCCAATATACAATGAATAGGTTAAGTAAGAGTAAATATAGATTCGTTTTTAGTTAAAAAATACCTAAATTCAATCAGATTTTTAAGAGTAGTTTGAGTTTCACATAGATCAAAATTTTATGTATATTAAAATTTTATATCAGGAGTTTTGCCCATTTTAAACTAATCTAAATACTCCAAAAATCAATTAGAATTTTGAAACCAAAAATTTAAAAACGAAAACATAAAAAAATAAAAATAATAATAATAAATAAAATAACTTTGTTGATGAATTAACCCTCTCCAATATACAATGACAGAAAGATGATTTAGAAATAGACAGATATAAAGTAATTCAATAAAGGCTGGACTTGTAAGTCCATTCATCAAATAGTCAGTGGACGTCGTAATGCATTCATCCAAACAGATATATTGATCTGCCCGTCAATGTGCATCAAACAAAATTAGTACATCACACCTAACTGTCAAAAAAACATGATCAGGAAAGTGCATATAGCTGAACTACTATATCACACCTAACAGTCACAAGAAAAAGTGGACGGGAAAGTGCACCGAATAAGATTAGTACATCTGCAATAAAATGAGGAAAGTGCATGTAACAAACTGAGTGCATCCACGGCCACAATGTAACAGTGAAATAAATATATATTCCAAAGTTCATTGTTTATTTAATAACTAGTAAAAATTTGGGTAGGGTCAATGATTAAAAATGTGTTTTTTTAATAATTTACAAGTTTAAATTCAGAAGTGATTAGGGTATCTATACTTTTATATATTTTACAAATTAAATTATTGATTGAAGAATAGCTTGTCCCATAAACAAGAAGATCTTATACATCATTATTTTAATTTCATCAATATTAATAGAATCATCTCAACATAACTCCTATTTTTCACTATATTAAAGTATGTATACTTTTATAGAGTTTACAAATTAAATTATTGATTGAAGAATAACTTGTCCTATAAACAAGAAGATCTTATACATCACTATTTTAATTTCATCAATATTAATAGAATCTTCCCAACATAACTCCTATTTTTCACTATCCATTTTTTTTTAATAGTGAATTAGTTTGTATGAATGCTCGAGTGATCATATACATTTGCCCACCCGGTTCAACCACCCCCACCCTGTTTCTGTAGCTTTTCTATATCTATGATGACAAGGTTATCTGTGATGACAATAAGAAACTATACAAAAAGCTTTACAGTCAGTCAGCAGCACGTGGAGGGATAACCTTAGGATTGGAACTGAAGACACCTGCTGCTCCTGGAAGCCACCCGCCTGCCCCATCTGGGGAATCTAGAAGATATCCGCAGCCAGTTGTTATCGAATTTGCCAACTGCCAGCTTTAAGTGTGAAGAATTGTACATGGTTTAAGACTCAGGGAAACCAGTAATATTCTGAATTTACATTAATAATTAATAATAAATTGTATTTAATCCATTTCCATGTGTTTTTATTTTACAATAAGTTTATATAATGATAAAAGTGTCTTTAGACATACATTTTTATTAAATAGGAAAAAAAATTATATATGAGAATTTGCAAGAGTTTACACTCAAACATCTCAACACTCTTGCAATGAGCTATATATAAGTGAAATGTCTTAACCAACTCTAGTTATGGATCACTTATTAAATAAACAAGTGTCCATTTACAATAAATGTTATCTTAACAATCTTCTAACTATACTCCTAATTTAGAGCCTAAGATACTAAACCTTTCTAGAGTCATATCTTTCACGAAAATACTCTATTTCTAAATGTCTTCATTTATTAATCAAATATTCTAGATTATTAATTTATTATTCTAAATTAATAATTATTTTATCAAAATATTTTAAACTATGATATTTGTATTTTGGATCATCTAACAATCCCCCCTATGATCCAAAGATACATTACAACAGATACCAAGTTCATCTCTGAACTTAGTAAATTTTATTCTGCCAAGACGTTTCATGAAAATGTCGGAGATCTCATCTTCTGAAAGACAATAAATTGGCTTGATGACATCCTTTGCAATGAGTGATCCGATATGATGATACTAGGTGTCCACATGCTTTGTCTTTGAATGAAAAACTAGATTCTTGGCAAGCTTAATGGTTGACTAGTTGTCGATGAATAATGATGTAGCTTTTGCTTGAGAAATACCCAAGTTGAGATATCCGCAAAACTCTACGTAACCAAACAATTTCACATGTTGCTTCCCATGTTGAGATGTATTTTGCTTCTGCTGTAGAAGTGGCCACTATAGTTTGTTTCTTACAACTCCAAGACATTGTTGTTGAACCCATGTTCATTAAATAACCTAATGTTGATGCTTGATCATCAATACTTCCAGCAAAGTCGACATCTGAAAAACCACCAAGTACAAAATTTTTAATCTTTTTGTAAAGAAGACCAAAATCTTTTGTTCCTTGGATATATCGAAGAACTCTTTTAGCTACATTCCAGTGGTTGTCCCGTCATTGATGCATAAAGCATGAAATAATATTGACTGCATAAGATAGATCTGGTCGAGTGTTTGTCAAATAAATCAAGCTGCCAATTAATTGTTATAAATAGTGTTTTCTACCATTTCCCCCCCTTCAAATTTTGAAATTTTCAAGTGTTGCTCCATAGGGGTAAGAGATGGTTTGCAATCCTACATTCCAAATCGCTGAAGAATTTATGTTGCAGACTTACTCTGAGAAATGAAAATATGATGTGGATGTTGGAATACTTCAATTCCAAGATAGTAGTGAAGTAGTTCCAAATCTGTCATCTTAAAACCTGCATGTAACTCCTTTTTCACCTGTGCAATATGATCATCATTGTTTCCAGTAATGATCAGATCATCTACATACATAACAAGAATCACCAGATATGGACCTTGTTGACGGATATACAAAGTATCATCACATTCACTTCGTTGAAAACTAACTTTCCTAAGGTATTCATCCATTTTGGTATACCAAGCTTAGGGAGCTTTCTTTAACCCATATAAAGCCTTAATTAATTTGCATACTTTATGTTCCTGCCCTTCAATTTCAAAACCTCGTGGTTGTTGCATATATACATCTTCCTGTAAGTCTTCGTTGAGAAAATCACTTTTTACATCCATTTGATGAACTTTCCAACCTTTCTGAGTGGCCA
The DNA here is from genome assembly GCA_009831015.1 of Picea engelmannii. Lineage (NCBI taxonomy): Eukaryota > Viridiplantae > Streptophyta > Pinopsida > Pinales > Pinaceae > Picea > Picea engelmannii. The sequence goes on from ML782673.1 coordinate 19,474, forward strand.
ATGCAATTGTTAATCAGATGGTGTCCCATTTAGCTGTAGGAGCAAAAGTTTCCTCATAATCAATGCCTTCCCCTTGCGCAAAACCTTTATCCTCAAGTCTTTCTTTATACTTGTCAATTTCTCCATGTTGGTTGTATTTAATTCTGTAAACCCATTTGCATCCGATGGGTTTAACACTCGGAGGACAATCAACAAGTTTCCAAGTGTTGTTATCAATTACTACTTGATACTCTTCAATCATAGTTTGTTTCCATTCTTTATGTTTTATTGTTTCTTTGTATGTGGAAGGTTCAGTAAAATCATTTCCTATCAAGGCAAAATTTCCTTCACTGTTGTGTGATCCCCTTGTTGCTGTTTTATTCTGCTCATCAGGCCTTACATCTTTCAAAAGTTGGATTGCCCATTTTGGTAGTTGATGTTCACTTGTTTGGGGATCTGAATTACCATTATTGTAAATTGGATTAATGTAAATTGATGTTCGTCGATCAGTTGAAGATTCTGGAAGTAGAGAATCATTGTCACATGAACTGTCGCTGCTAGGAGATTTTGATGAACTGCTGGAAGACTCATATGATGTTGTTGAAGTAAATGGACTGGTTGTATCATCTTTAGATGAAGGAAAATCAAGGTCATACCAGTTATGTGAATTTGGTTGACTTTGCATTTTTCCTTTTCTTTGATTACCTTTAGTTTCTAACTTTTGAACAAGACTTTCTATTTCTTCAACACTCTTACTTTCAGTTTCATCAAAAACTACATCCCTGCTCACAATAAATTTTCCATTGGACAAAATTCATTACCCTTTCTTCTCATCAGAATACCCAATCATTGTGCATTTCAAGCTTCTTGAGTCAATCTTAGTTCTTTTTTCTTTCAGAACTAAGGCATACCATACTGATCCAAAAACACTAAGATGTTTAACTCGAGGTTTGAAACTAAACCATGCTTCATAAGGTGTGATTTCGTCCAAAGAAGCAGTTGGAGATATGTTCCTTAAGTAGATACTTGTATGGATTGCTTCTGCCCAATATGTAGGACTTAACTTTTTAAAGGTTAACATGGATCTTGCCATTCCTAACAAGGTGCGATTCATTCTTTCTATGATTCCATTTTGTTGAGGAGTGTATAAATTTGTAAAATGTCTTCTTATCCCATTGTCTGTGCAATAAGTTTTGAATTCATTAGAAGTGAATTCCCCTCCATTATTTGTCCTAAGAGTGTCGATCTTTTCTTTAACATCGTTTTCAACAAGTTGACGAAAAATCTTAAACTTTTCAAATGCTTCTGACTTTTTCTTCAAGAAGTAAACCCAAGTCATTCTACTGAAATCATCAATAAAGAGTAAAAAATATTTGCAATCACCGAAAGAATTTTGTAGTGGTCCACAAACATCATTGTGAACTAGTTGCAACCGCCTATTTGCATGCCATGAACTTGTTGGAAAACTCTCTCAACTTTGTTTTCCATAAATGCAAGCTTCACATTTTGTATTTTCTTTTTTGAAAGTTGGAAGTCCCTTAACAATCCATTGTTTTTGCAATTGAGAGAAACTTTCAAAGTTGAGATGTCCATATATCACACGCCACAATCTTATAGGTGAAATACTTGTGCTTACTTCTCCTGTAAATTCAAAATGCCTTGGAATAACTGCCCCTTTCATCCTTAACAGTTTTCCATCTTCATAACCTGTCATCACTGTTTTCATATTTTGTCTGACTTAATTAATCTTAATTAAGCCATCTTCCATAATCACCTAATGTCCTGCTTGTCGAATCGTGACTAAAGACAACAAATTGTTTTTAAAGGTTGGTACATACCATACATTTGAAATCATTCTTTCTCCAATATCAGGTAAATAAACTTTAACTACACCTTTTCCATAACGAGTATGTTTGGTATTATCTGCAAGAAAGATGAAATTAAGATGGCATTCTTGAAAATTCCAAAAGAAATCACATTTAAAAGTGATGTGTTGAGATGCTTCTGAATCTAGCATCCAAGCATCTTCATAATCACTTTGAAAATCAGTGGAAATCTATAATGTTGAAGATGAGGTAAAGACATATTCTGAACCATCATCATCTCGATCATTTGCAAACTGTGTTGTGTTTTGATGAAACTTGGAAATTTTATGAATGGAAGTTCGACAATCTTTTGCATAATGACCAACTTTGTTACATCTTCTACAAACAATTTGACTTAAATGTCTTCCTCTACCTGAATTATGTCCTCTTCCTCTGTTTTGACCTCTGTGTGGAGTTTGTCCTCTGCCTTGACTATTTCCTCTTCTTTGAAAATACCCTTTTCCTTGACTGTTTCCTCTGCCTTGAAAATACCCTCTGCCTTGACTGTTTCCTCTTCCTTGAAAATTGCTCCTGTCTGTAAAATTGTTTTCTCTACTTTGTCTTTGACCATGACCTTGTACAAAATGTCCTCTTCCTCTGCTTCTATAATTGTCAGTTGAAGATTTACTTGTGTTGGCTTCTGTGAAAAAAACATCTTCCCCAACTTGCTTTTTCTTTCCAAAAGTTTTGTTGTGTTGAGATAATAGTTCACTTAGCTCATCAAACCTAAGCTTGTCTAACTTTCTAGTTACTTGTAAAGTTTCCAAAAAATGTGTATAGGAAGAAGGAAATCCAACAATTAAAATTGTGGTCATGAAACTATCATCTAGCGCTTGAAAACCAACATTTAGTATTTCCTGCTTAATGTTCTTAAGTTTGGAAATATATTCATGTACATCACCTCCTTCAGTCAATTTCTGTTGGAGCAACTTTAATTGAAGGTCAACTTTCTTTGATTCAGGTTGAGTATCAAATAGATCCTTAAAATGTTCAAAGCAGACCATGCATCAATAGTATTTTCAATGTGAACATACATCTCATCATTAACTGAAGATTTGATGAGTGTTAATGCTTTGGCATTTTTTATTTCCCATTTTTCTAGTGTGGATTCCATGTCATGTATGATTTTGTGCCTTCAAGTTTATCGGAGTCAGAGAACAAATTAAAGGAGTTAAACAATTACAAACACCCCTCGATTACACCACCTCAATCAGAAGGAATCAACGATAGAGTTAAACAATTCAAACCTATTGTGATTGTTAGACAATGCCTGGGTCATTATAAATATGCAGCTCCATCAATCTTAACTTCTTCAGTGATTTGACCAATATAACGAAGGAATCTTGATGCATGACTTCCTTGCATATTCTGAATTAGATGGTTTCATTCTCTGAGATTTTAAAAAGAAATCCATAATCGCAAGGTAATAAATCCGAGCATCACATCATTTACGGGATCAGAGACCCACTACAACCTTATGTAATACCTTTGATATTCTTCAGTGTAGAAACACATCCCTTCTATCTGACAACTTCTTGGTGGAATATTTTTTTATATTTTGGGCATTTTGTATTGGCATCTTCTTTTGTGTAGAAACACATCCCTTCTATATGGCAGTTTCTCGATGGAGTATTTTGAATATTTTTGGCATATTCTTTAGTGTAGAAACGTAACCTCTAACAACTTCTCGGTGGAATATTTTGGATAATTTAGGCATTTTATATTGGCATAGAGAATATGATCACAGATTTTATATTGTTATATAGATTATGATCACGACGATTTAGGATAATTGTCATGCTTTAGAACATATAACCTTTAGATACCTTAGTGATGAGAGAATACTCCATACTTTTTTATTGATAGGAATATTTGTTTCCAATACGCATCCAAAATAATATAAATCAACACCCGATCATCAAATCCCTTATCAATTGAGATTCAAACTCTAGAAGAGCCCTACATGAGTTTTAGATTTTACCTACAACAAATTGTTGAGGTTACTGGCTCCAAATATTCTGTGAATGCTTGCAAATTTGTGGGTTACTCACTCTAAATATTCTGTGAACGCTTGCAAATTTGCGGGGATCATCTTGAAGGAACTAGGGAGTGAAATTTCTTTCTTTTAAACAACTCGTCAACAAACTGCAGGTTGCGCATGGCAGGATAACTTCAGTCATCTTCATCTTTCTACAATGTGAAGGCAGTTTCCCTAATTCATCCATCTCTAAACAAACTGCAGGTTGCACATGGCGGGATAACTTTAGTCATCTTTCTACAATCTACAGGCGGTTTCCGTAATTCATCCATCTCTAATGTCATTGATGGGAAGGTTCGTAATTATGTTGTGTCCCCAGAATTGTCATGGTAATATGTCTGAGTTTTTTCTTGGGCGTTTGAGATGGTCATAATATGAAACACCATAATTTTACTTTTTTTTTTCAACTCTATATTGAACGTGGCATCAGGTTGTTCGTTTTCCAACACTCTAATTTCTCTGGTTAATTTTCAAACATGGAAATAAAAACTTGAAAAAATATTAATACACCATGTTGTTCATTCTCCAAGACTCTAATTTCCCTGGTTAATCATTCAAACATGGAAATAAAAACTTGCAGAGATATTAATACTGATTAATCATCTAATTGTCAAAAACTTGTAGAAATATCAATACATCATGTTGTTCATTCTCCAACAGTCTAATTTCCTTGGTTAATCATTCAAACGTGGTTAAATCATATTCATTGATTTGAGAGGATTAGCGTTTTAGATTAAAAAGTCATTAATTGGGCCCATTTCCAATAGGTGTAAGAAAGTAGTTATAGGATTTTGTATTGATAAAAAAATTAAATATTACTTTGTCAATATTCATACAAAAAAATCATCATCCTCTCATCCTCTAAAATACTTGGGCACTTACTTCAATCTTATTTTTTATCATTTCTTTTCATTGTATTTTGTACCATTAAAAAATATAAACATTACTTTGTCTATGTCCATATAAAAAAGTCACCTTTCACTAAAATACATGAGTCATTAGCCTTTGTATCCATGGTTCTCTATGAATGCTTATTTTTATACTTGGTTCATAAAAAAAAATCTCGATCACAAACCTTTTCCACTCTCACTTCATCATCATTAATAATCATTGTGGGTTATCCTGGTTTACTCATTACCACATCCCTACTTTTGGTCAATTTCCCTCAACCATTATAATTTTCAACTAGTTTTTGGGTTAGTACAATCCATCTATTACACCATTTGGTTTTTGGTTGACCAAAAACCTTAAAAACCTTCATGTGTCACAGGTGGTTTTAGACATACCATGAAGCATCAACAATCAATCTATTACACCATTTGGTTTTTGATTGACTAAAAACCTTAAAAACCTTCATGTGTCACAGGCGGTTTTAGACATACCATGAACCATCAACAATCAAGTAATCGGGTATACTTGCCTTATGAGGGGTTACATCCATTACATTATCAACTAACTCAAGTACATACAAAAAGCATTTTCATCATACTGGTTCATCTAAGGTTAACCTAGCCATTTTAAATATAGGACCATAACACATGATTTTTTTTAATTAAGAAGGACCGTTGACTTCTTATGGGTATCATTTAAAGAGGACGATTAAAATCCTTTTCACATTAATTTTTTACACCTTCTATTATTTATGTCTACTTATTCTTACCCTGCTTAAGATTCTTTCATCTTCATTCATTTTTTTTTATCCCTTCTACTTTCTCTTTTGCTTATTCAAAATTTCTTCTCCATCCTTGTCTCTTTTCCCTTCAATATTTCCCTGCTATTGTTGATGCCCAAGTGTATATTTTCTTTATTCACTTACCAAATTGTCTTCTTCTTCTTTCATTTTTATTTTGCATCATAATCTATATCAAACTCTAACTCTCACAACACTTCATGGAGACTCTTTCTTTTGCAATATTCTTAGTGTCTTCCTTAGAGATTCCATACCCCACATGTCATTTGTTAGTGTATAACTAAAAACGTACACTCTCATATGCACTTTTCAAAACTTACACTCTCATATGCACTTTGTTGGGATCAATATATTTGTTAAATTTTTATTCCAACAGAGTGTTTAAGTGGAATATTTCTCTAACAAAACCCATTATTACCATGATTTTACATAGCTTAAACTTGACTTGGAATTTGATTGAACTCACTTAACATGGATTTGAATCTACCTTGTCTCTAATTGAGCTTCAACTTTAACTTAACTTTACTCACTTTATTTGTAAAATTGGCTTTACTAACTTTACTTTGAAAATTAACCTATAAAAACTTGATGTCATAGAATTTATCTTACTTTACATGAATTATTTCTCACTCCAAAATATTAAAAAATAATTTTAACTATTTACATTAACAAACTCAATGAAGAGGGAATTCTTACATAATTTACATGATCCAATTAGATATTGTTGGCCACCCACCTATTCCAACTGGCTCCTCTTGATAGTTTTTAGTTCATCACGTTTCTCTGTAATTATCACATTTCTTTGTAATTATGGGTTCTGTAGTTCTCGGGATATCCTAAATGCCTACACGACATCCAATTGGATTATTTTGGAATTTTTCACGTCAGTACATCTTGATGTACTTTTGGGGCCGTTTTGGGGCCCTAAACAATGTTTTTTTGGCTTGTCACAGTCAAACCGTAAATAGTGTTAGAGTTTGATGACATAATGTGTAGTTCTCTAAATGACCTTTTCAATGGGCTATCACTCACCTAAAACAGAGGTTGTATGCAAAATTTACGACTCTGAGAAGTTGAGGTACCAACTTACCCATCGGAGCCCACACAACTTTTGGTGTTTCATCTCTTAGGGTTAGGTTTTTGGATGTCTAGGGTTTTGGAATTCATGAGTAATCTTAAAAAGGCCTTTGGAGCCTCATTGTAATCATTCTTCTCAGATGGATGCACATAGTAGCCACATCTCTTCTCAGAGATAAATACCACCATTCCAACAAGTTGTTTTCAGTTCTGCAGTTTTATAGTTCCGACCTATTTTTTTTATTCAATAAAAGTTATTGTTCACTGGATATATGTTGTTGTTATTCACATCTCTCTGTTATTGTATTCAATCTGTTATTCATTTTTTTTCGCTCATAAATCTGGATCAATGGTATCATAGTGATATGCTCTTCATTTGTTTTTCTTCATGCATGTCCCCAACAAGATCTGGGTACAAGAAGCTAGGACGCAAACCAGTCGAGTCTTTGCAAGATCAGTTGGGCCGAGCCAGGAAACAACTCATGGGGGATGAGAAGAAAGATGATGGAGTAGGATATCCTTTTAAACTGTTTCTCAAGGAATCCCTTGCGCAAAAAAGGAACGAAATGATGAACAACTTTGCACAGATCCTTTGACGTCTACCCATAGGAGATGCATCTTCAGCAAGCGGCCATGCAACCGCCTTAAAGGTATAAGTAAATTTTGATATTCCATTATTTGAAGGACTCATAGATGAGGATGTTGTAGATAAATAGTTGAATGTGCTCGAAGGGTATTTTTTGGTCCACAATTTTTCCGATAGGGAAAATATTACTTTTTCACTGCTCAAGGCCACCCCCCATGTTAAGGATTGGTGGGATACTTACTCTGAGCAAAGGGACACAGAGGAATATGAAATATTTTTGATCTCCCCCACATGGGATCCCTTCGAGGATGCCATTAAAGAACAATATTACCATGTTGGAAGCTACAAGGACTAGTACACAAGATGGACCATGTTGTGTTAGGAAAGGGACTAGAAAATACGATATTTCACGAATAGTTTCCATACCTTGCCCACCAAATTTGGTATCAAATAATCTGAATGAAATCTGGTTCTCAAATACCATGATTGTCTGCATAGGTACATTCAAACAGAAATGGAGTTTCTAAACATTGCATCATTAGGTATGACTTATAGATATGTTATCAAGATCGAGAAGAAATTTATGTAGAAGAGGCAAGAGTTTGGATATGCAAACTCCTCATAGCCGAAGTAGGGAAAAGGTGGCCCCAACCCACAAAACAAGAGACAGAGAAAATATGGCCACTCTTAGGACAACCAGTCCAAGCCACAATCCAACAAGTGTAATGAGAATTCAAAGAAGGAGATGAGAAAGTGGCTAGAATACCATAAAATCCCTTGGCACAACACTGAAGAATGTCACTCCAAGAAGTCATTAGTGGTTGAGATGAAATCTTTTGAGTTAGAGGAAGATTATGATTTCGAACCAAATCCAAAAGGAGGGGAGAGGATTATCGATGACGAACCCAACGCCAATGTCACTACCACCAAATTCCAACCAAGAGAACCAAAATAACCAAAGGAAGGGGAAAACCTATTTCACTCACACATGTGGGTAAAGGGGGCTCTACTTCATTTCATTGTCAATAGCGATAGTCAGAAGAACCTAATATCAACAGAGGTCATCAAATGATTAGACCTACTGATGACACCGCACCCACATCCCTACACCATTGGTTGGCTTCATCAAGGAAGAGATTCCCACGTCAGCCAACAATGTCGTCTTCCCTATGGCATCGAGCCCTTCAAAGATGAGGTATTATTTGATATTTATCCCCTTGAAGTTTGTGATGTTCTTTTATGCCAACCATATTTGTGGAAGCGACATGATGTGTATGAGTCTAGACCCCATAGTGTTATTATTACTTTGGGTAGACAACTGTACATGATACTAGAGGTAGTGTCACCTACTGTTGTTTCTTTAATCTCTACTAAGAAATGCAGTAAGGCCATTTCACAGACTTGGCAGTTCATCTTCTTTGTGATCCATGATCGCAGTAAGTAGAAGGTCGTCATCACATCCGTGACCTCTACACAAAGCCTCTCTTTGCAGCAGAATAAAGTGGACGGGATCGTGGAGGAGTACAAAGACATCTTCTCCTCACCCATCGGGGTATCAACGCACTACCAAGTCAAGCATCCAATTGATCTAACCCCTGGTACACCTATGCCTAATGGACCAGTCTATCATCACTCACTGATGGAAAATGATGAAATCAAGTGTCATATCCAAGAGCTTCTTGAAAAGGTGAACATTAGACCCAACTCCTCCCCTTAAAGAAGCTCTTTTGTACTAGTGCAAAAGAAAGACGAGACCTGGAAGCTCTGCAATGATTACAAAGCATTAAACAAAATCAAATTCAGGAAATGGTACCCAATTCCAGGAATTGATGACCTTGTTGACCAACTCAAGGGGGAAAAGTTCTTTAGCAATATTGACCTAAATTATGGCTACAATGAGGTTCCCATCGAACCGACTAATGTATGAAAGGCAACTTTCAAATCTAAATAAGGTCTCTTTGAATGGATGGTCATGCCATTTGTCTTAACAAATGTACCATCAAATTTCATGAGGTTGATGGATGATGTATTGAGACAATCCACCAACTCTTTTCTGGGGGTATATTTGGATGACATCCTCATCTTCAACACAACTTGGGAGGAGCACATCTAGCATATTCAATAGGTTTTGAGCACTCTGCGGCAACACAAGCTATATGCCAACTTGGAAAAATGATCCTTTGGCATGAAAAGGGTCCAATACTTGGGCTACATGTGGATCCAGCTAAGATCCAAGTAATCCGTGACTAGCCAGCCTCGACCACACTAACCGAGATTCAGAGCTTCTCGGGACTTGCCAACCTCTATCGACGATTCATGTTGGGATTATCCCATATTGCATGGGACCTCAACCAAGTGGCCAAGGGCAGTGGAAAGGAAAAGTTCACATGGGGAAAGGCACAAAAATGAAAATTTGATGATCTAAAGCATTGCTTGTGCTCAACTCCAGTACTCTCCTTACCCGATATGCAACAACCGTTCGATATTGAGAATGATGCATCTGACTGTTCTGTAGGTATAGTTCTCACTCAACATGATCATCTAGTAGAATACCATAGTGAGACACTCTCAGATATAGTCTGGAAATACCCCACCTATGACAAGGAAATGTATTCCATTGTGCAATCTTTTTGTCAATTGAAACATTACATTCTTGGAAATGAGACAATCATTTACACTGATCATGAGCCTCTGTAGTTCATACAAACACAGGGGATGTTGCAGAACGAATGCCATCAAAATTGGTCCACATACCCACAAAAGTTTCATATCAACATCAATTATAAGACATGGAGCACAAATCGTTTCATTGAATTCCTCAGTCGACCTCTTATTGCTACACTCACCACCTTCCTCCATTCATGTGGGAATTAGGAATCTAAGCGGCCCCAACTTTATCAGCGAGATCCTGACTTCGCCACCACCTATCATCTCTTGGGTACATGCACAAATGTTACCAATTTTCACATTCAAGATGGACTGTTATGCCATCTGAGCCACCTCTGTTTTCTTGCAAGCGAGCACACAAAGCTAATTTGGGAGGCTCACTATAGTCAGATGACAGGACATTTTTGTTTGCATGTTTAAAGGAAGAGTGTGCTTGTCATTGACGATGAAAAAATAAGGTGGAGAAGAAGGTGAGAAAGATCAGGAGGAGGCGCGACAATGGTCATTGGATCACCGATCCAAATGACCATCAATCGAATACTCGACAACCTTTGGCTCATTCTAAGTGGAAGGACAACATAAACTAGAAGAGCAACACCGAAGATATATCGATCCATCGATCTAAGAACATGATCGACGAACAACATTTGGTTCGTGTCAAAAGTTGTGAGGAGGTTACTATTAGAGGAATCTCACTTCAGAAGAATTGGCAACTTGAAAGTTGAATTAACTGAAGCCCAAAATCCAAAGTGAATAAGGACCATCAGATCTGGAGAAAATGTGATGAACATTAGATCAAGGAGAACCATGTCAGTAGACCACGTCTACAAAGACATGTGGCAGACCACGTCAGCAAGTACACATGGAATAATCAGATGATGACAAGTGTCAAGACGAAATTGGCTCATGCCATGTCAACAAGAGACATAAGCAAGCTACGTCACTCCAGGAAATTTACTTAGAGAGTTTCATCACCAACAAATGTCAAAATTCCCAAAGTCCTGAAGGACGAAGGTCCGAAGTCGCTCTCATCCATAGATATAAGATAGTTGTCGGGATTTAGGACAACTGTTAGATCCAGGATAAGTACATACCTGATCCATTGGATCTGAGTGTCGAGGATCAACAATCATTGGATCCAGAGATAAATGCATGAAGGTTAAGCCTTTGGATGTGCGCAGGAGATCAGACTTGTCAAAGTCCCAAAGTCTCGAAGTAAGCAGGGACCGTTCATCGTCAAGACTGACAGGTGGCGCACGATCCACAACTCTGGAGAGAATCACTTTGGGAGTTTGTGGTTGGGAAGGAAACAATATTGTCGAAGACCTGAGGGCCAAAAAATATCTAGGCTGTCAGTTTCCAGAAGGACGTGTGGTAGAAATCTGTGCAATTCGGGAAAAAACACTCTGGGAGAAAGTGAAGGAAGCAAAGTTGAGATTTGAAATCTACGAAGCCCGGAGAGCCAGAGATCCAGAGTAAATTTCAACCATCGTATCCAGAGGGATACTTGGCAACAGATCGTGAGCTCCAGAGAAATCTCATTCAAGAATTTTCAGTTTGAGTTTTGAAATTCCCGAAGCACGGAGAGCCGGAGAGACGAAATACATTCTCGACCGCCGGATCATTCGAAGTAGATATCAGTCGTCATATCGTTCGAAGAAGATATCAAGTGTCAGATCGTCCGAAGTGAATATGGGTCGTCTGATCTAGAGTGTCAATTTGAGATTTGAGATTTCAGAAGTCCAAAGATCTGAAGGAGATCTTGACTATTGATAGAGAAAGGGGTCGCAGAACTGTTGATCTAGTTGAAAGTTCAAATTCCCAAAGTGGAGGCAGAGCCATCAATTGAGAAGGACAGGTGTCCGCAGATCATCAAACCCGAAATATTGGCGTACGGAAGAAAGCAGGGTTTGAGATTTGAAACTCCCGGAGCCCGTATCAAGAAATAGATCACAGTCATTGATTTAAGAAGGTTAGATATGATCCATCAGTTCAAGAGCACCATCAAGATCATGAGATTGACGATCCCATCACATTGTGGGGATTGAAGGTGCGTGAACTTTAAAATTTTGAAGGCAGGCCACAATCGAAACCACGGTTTTGGATAAAGCATATGTGGAGCTCTGTAGTGAATTACGTGGCGAAAAATGAATTTCCCTCAAACCACCTTTGGCTGCACCCGCAATCCCATTGTCACATGAGATCATCGCCCAAGGTCACATCAACGGAAGATAGGGGAAGGATCTAGCGCATCTAGGATCCACATGGGAGGTTACGCATTGAAAAATCAAAAAGCCTGTACGTGTATAATACAACGGCTCTAATTAAACAGAATTTGATCCAAGGGTTGTTGTTTCACTTCGTGGTTTATTGATCAGTTACGATTCAGTTACACTAACCGAATCATTGTTCTGGGGCATTGGAATCATTTTTCTTGAACGATTTGAGATTCCCAACTTGGGCATTAGAGATTTGAAGTGTAACTGATGATGAGAGAAGGAATAAAGGAAAAATGTTGTGACAGAGACAGGTTGTTGTTTCTCAATAAAACAAGTTGAACTCTATGTGATCAAGTGGATAGCAGGAACAGAGCGTGAAATATGTAGAGATGAAGAACATAAGTTGGACAGAGCAGAAATGGTGAAAACAACAAACTGTATGAGAACTTAAGCGCAAGAAGATGCGAGTAGGAACACACTGATGCAGACAAATCAGAGTAGTGTAGTCGAATAGTGATGAGACTAGTAAGCCATTGATAAATATTGTATCACTGTAATAAATTTCAGAAAGCAAAGATTTATATGTCAGGGTGGTATGGTAGTGCTAGGGAGGACTGTTTTCTTGAGAGTTTCAAGTGGGTGCTGGAACACAAGGAGTTATAGCTTCCATCTGGTTGCAGCCAAAAAAACCAGGGTGGTAGGGTGGTGCAAGGGAGAACCATTGTTCTTTGTTATACAGGTTGGTGTCTGTATGACTGGAAGTTGGTGCTTCCATCCAGTTGGTGCTAGAACACTCAGGGAGTTGGTGCTTCCTTCTAGTGGGTGCTAGAGAAACCAGAGAGTTGATGCTTTCAGCAAGTTGCATCTTGTAAAATAGAGGTGGTAGCCTCACATTGAGTTGGAACACACTGATTTATGGTGGCATTCAAGTCTGACAATGAATAAACATTCCAAAACAAGAAACTAGAGAACTAGAGGTTGTTTATTATGGAATTTTATTTGTGTTGGTGAAATAGATAAGCTATAACTTTATTATTTAAGTATCATCCAATAAATTTTAGGAAAGAATAAATAGAAAATTTTATTTATATTTATTAATTTATAAAGAAATTGAATAAAGTCAAATTTAATAATGAAAGAAAATATAAAAAAAATATTTAATATTATTGAAATTTAAAATAATAATAATAATAAAATAAAGCTCAAAAAAGAGTTAGATCTAATGGCGGAAAGCTAGGAGTTTTTTTTACTCCAACATAAACACAATCTTATTAAAGGTATGGAAAATGTTAATAATATGATTTAAAGGTATGAAAACCTACCTCTTACAAATCACTAATGATGTGGTTTCACAACACACGTTTAATAATATAAACGTTTGCCTACTTCAAGTAAAGATTTGATCTGTCCATCCTTAATAGATCCTAGGGTGAGGTTTTCGGTTCTGGGCAAGATTTTTTAGGGTTTGTGATGGGGTAGGGCATCGCGGCCCCACACATGGGTTGGCAGCTGGAGGCCTAGTTTGGGATTCTGGGGTTTATATCCCACGAGAGTTAAGGTTTTCCGGTGAGGTGGAGGGTGGATATTTAGGGGTTAGGGTAGGTTTAAACTCGTGTTTTTTAATGCTGATTGAGATGGTGACTGGAGCAGGGGGTAGCTGGTGGAATCTCCAGAGGAGCATTGGTGGATTCAAACATGCCTGTACAAATCTGATGCAGAGTACAAAGAGGATTTAAAGAGGTACAAACAATATTTAAGGTTGACAGGGGAGCACTTAGGGGTAGTGAAGGCTGGTTGGTCGAGCAGTACAACTTCTGAGACATCTGGCGGTCCTTCAATAGATCTAGCACAGGGTGGGACTATCGATGTAATCAATGAGTTGTTCTCCAGGGAATCATATTATGAGGGGTGTTTCAAGGCTAAGAAGGTGACTGTGCTCCGGTTTTCGTGTTTCACAAAGGGAGTAAGGCAAGAAATTCCTGTTGCACATGGAGGGAAGCAAGATAGAGGTATTGGAGGGCGTTTGCGCCAGTCGACAGTGGTAAGTGGAGGTACGTATTCACGGGGAGTAGAGGGGGATCCCGGTGTAGAGAGATGTGGAGTTTCTTGGAAGGACGCGCCATTTGGGACAACCTCAGATAATATTCAGCTGGTCGTTGTTTCAGGCGAGCAACATATTGATCATGGCTGTGAAGTAAAATGTAACATGTTTGGCTCACAGCGAGATAGGGGGAGTGGGTGGATACTTATACAGTCAGTCGGCGGGAGAATTGGTATGGTTTCATTAGACACAGGGGAGACTCTCGTGCTAGGACAATCTAGAGGTTTCTGTTGCAGAGAGAGATTGAAACCAACCACTGGTTTCAGAGTGTGGAAGCCGAGAAAGAAGAATTCGTCGATGACTCTAGGAAGAGATATTGGCATGGAGGTTGTGAGCATTTATGCCCTTCATGGTTTGGTTGGAAAATTTAGTTACTGGGCCCTGGGGGCGAAGGATGTTCACGATTGGGTTGAAGTAAGTTGGGGAAAGATGTTAGGTTCTGTGCCAGAAACTTATATTTTGTTGAAGGGATAGTACGGTTTCATTTTAAGAGTTTTGCATATGCAGAGAGGGTGCTCCAACAGTATTGGGTAATCAATACCAGAAGTTTGATGTTGAAAAGATGTAATTTGGCTTTCAACCCCAAAAAAGAGGTCATGAGACATCATCACCTGTGGGTTCTTTTACTAGGATTCCCCCTTGCATTATGGAGCTCAGAAGTTTTCAACCTTATCGGGAATACTATTGGAAAATTCATACAAGTGGACTTAAAGAAGATGGGAATCTCTGATCGGCGCATTGGAAAGATCATGGTTGAACTGGATACATTTGAAGGTCTTCCCAAGGAAATTGAAATAAATTGGTAGGTTTTAAAAAATCATCAAAGATTGGACTACGTTGGTGCTCCATTCCGCTTCTCATGGTGTAAAGAGACAGGAAATTTGCATCACCAATGTGCAACAACAACGAAACTTAACTTTTATCTTGTGGATGGACTTTCGGGGTCGAAAGGCATCGACAAATCAGCTAGGATGGAGGCGCGAAGGGTCAGAAATTATTCCCAAGTCATCGACAAATCAGTGGTGGTAGAAACACAGACTAACTGGACCGATACTCAAACTAATGATAACTCAACAGAGGTGGAAGCGGAGATTGACTGGACTGATACATGATCCATTAACAAAATAGCTGAGATGGAAGCCCAGAGTGACTGGAGTGATTCTCATACCCTAGATAGCAATAGCATTATCGATAATTCAATTCCTTGCTCTCCCAATCTTTTTGATTGTATGAACATTTTAAATAATTGTGAGGGGTCGGTGTTAGAGTTAGTTCCCCAGTTTAGAGAGGTACCAGTGAAGGGAGGGAATGATGTACTTGATTCGAATAAGAGGGAGGTATGTCCTGATGATAAGGTTCTGAGGGGGAATATTGTTAAAGAGGGATGTTAGGGTGAGCTAGTGAGGGTTCAATTCTCGGTGGTTGTGGCGAGAACGGGAGAGGTGGAATTGCCTGTAGAAAATGTGGCAGAGGTAAGGAAAGGGAAGAGAGTGACACAGGTTTTATATGTCTTTGAATTTAATGCAAAGCCCGATTTTTCAGGGGATTTAATACATTATTCTGTAGCGTTTTTGGGATATGGGGAATTGATAAGGGAGTCTGATAGGGACTCGCAAGAATTTCCTCCTCTGAAATTTGATCACATTCCATTACTGAGTGAAGGATTTAGGACCCATATTTCCTCTACTGCGGGTAAGGGAGTCTCTAGTGGTCATTTCGGTTTGGAATTGAAAGCGAAGTGTGACTGCTTGCCAAATGTAGCCTTAATAGAAGGGATGGACAATTCGATTGTACAGATGTATGTGGGTTGTAATTCTTTAATAGGACAGGACCCACTTGGAAGTTCAGTAGTGGACGAAACCATTCTTAATTTTGTACCCTCTTACAAAGAGGTTTTAACCCGCTCACAGCTACCAATCTATGCTCGTGGGGAGTTAATTCTTAATTCTGGTGAAAAGAATGGAAAGGAGGAGGGTGGTAGGGGATTGATGTCTTGTGGCCGAAGGATTGGGGATGTTCATATAAAAGGGGCAGTTTTAAGAGGATTGGAAAAATATTTCTCTCCACTGAAAACTATGAGTGCAAGGAAACTGGGAAAAGAGAAAGAACTTTTAGTTAAATCTAGTTTAGAGGGTGTTAATGGTCCTAGGGCGCTTAGATATTAGAAATCCCTGGTTAGGGTGAAAAGATGATTGTGGAAACCTTGAATGTGAGGGGAGTGGGGGGCTCCTTGAAGTCATTAACCCTCAAAAGATTTATAGAGAAAAATAAACTAGATGTGTTTTTCATTTAGGAAACCATGGTAGGAGATGCAAAAGCAAGGGAAGTATTACCAAAATATTTTTGCGGAGTGGATTCTATTGGTCTATCGGGGGGTCTGCTCACTACATGGAATCCCCGTAAGGCTGAATTTGATGCTTTCTAGACGCCTACAAGGATATTATTGGAGGGTGTCGTTAAATACATTAATATAAAGGTGAAGTTGATAAATTGCTATGGGACATTTGCTGACATAGTGGTTTATTGGGAAGATCTAAAAAGGATCGGAATTTTTTATCTGGAAAATTTAATTTTTTTGGGGGGGACCTTAATTTTACCATCTCTAGTAGGGAATTTTGGGGTGATGCAGCGAGGGTGGACCCATTACAACATTTTTTCAGTCATTTGATACAAGTTTGAGGCTTAGTGGATGCTAAGCCAGTTAAAATTCATCCAACTTGGAGGAATGGTAGGAAGGCCATCACTACATTGCAAAAAGACTCAATCGGTTCTTGATATTTGAGAAGCTTGTCTCTTCAGGAATCAGATACCAATCTTGGATTTGCAATGACAAGATCTCGGATCACATGCTAGTATTATTACAGTTGGATAGTGGGAGCGACATTGTCAGCTATCAATTTAAATTTAATGCAGTATGGCTGGAGGATCAAGATTTTGTTAGTCTAGTTAAAAATAGTTGGGTAGATTTGTTGGGGACAGAGGTCCTTCCACCTATGGAATCGTTAGTAAATAATCTAAAAAGGATTAAGAGTATGGTAATGGTATGGGAAAGAAAGAAAAATGATGAAGGTAAGAAAGAGTTAGTGCAATTGGAATCGGAATTGGATGAATTATATTCAGAAGTTCCTGGAGGGTTTGTGGAGGAAAAGGATAATATTTCAGTTTTGGATAAAGAGCAGAGGAAAAGGGTACTTATAAAGAAACAAAAGGAGACTCAGAGACATAAAAGTAGGGTAAACTCGTTGGCAACAGGTGACAGAAATAGAAAATGTTTTCATGCTTATGCAAGATCAAGGGAAAAAATCAACACCATTTGGGATATCATTGAGGGAGATGGAACTATTATTTCAAATAGTTTGGATCTTCAAAAAGAAGTTGTTGAATATTTACAAGACATGTTTAAAACACAGGGTAACTTGGCTATTACAGATCAACTTGCAGTTTTGAGGAATTTTCCAAGGATGTTTTCTGAGGAAGATGGAAATAGTATAAATGAGTCAGTTTCCTTAGTTGAGATTCTGAAAACTTTAAAAGGTTTTAAGAGCTCAAAAAGTCCTGGGCCAAATGGCTGCATTGTTGAGTTCTTTTTGGCTTTTTTTATCTTGTGGGAAATGAATTACTGGAGGTAGTGGAAGACTTGAGAAGCCTAGGGAAAGTGACGGGAGTCCTACTTTTATTTCACCAATCCCTAAAAGTTACAAACTGATCAGGGGATCAAATTTTGCTCAAAAATTCAAAGTGCTCGGAATCGCTTCAAATCGAAAGAGAGCGTAGGCCTCCTCATTGTGAACGCAACGCAACTTGTTTCGTCTCAAACGGACATCAGGAACGAGAGATATCGCGATCTGTTCGAATCGTCAAATAGGCAAAAAAAAGACACTGACTGTGCAGTCCATACAGGCTGACGTGGCAGGGTCGTACGATGACATGGAAGAGGTTGTACATTCGTACGTTGATGTGGCAGTATTTAGTTGGTAGCTGAGGGCGAATGGTATTCTGACACGTGGCATCGTTTGGACAAGTGTTTGGGTGCCACGTGGCCCAGTCATGGGCTGCCACGTGGCACCCCGTTAGTGGCTTTGGTTATTGTTTCAAAAATTATTGGAGTCCGTGGGGTTCGAACCTCAGACCTCCCCACTGTGTAAAGCCTTTGCAAACTCCACATTACCAACGCGCCACGATTTGATCCTTGTTTTATATATGATTTGATATATATATAAGTTTGGTTTGTTAATAATTGGCACGGGGTCCGGGCCGGGGCTTAGCCCCGACCCGTGGTCATATTGTTTATTACATGTAACCATACCATATTGCGCAGGAGTTGTGTTTTGAATGGAGCCCCGGCCGCATGGTTTTATGTATATGACCATACCTTCTGTGAAATGGCGCGCGCGGGATTTGTGTTGTCAAATGGTTTAAGCCACAGTTCTTGGGTGCCATTACATGTGACCACAACCGGGAGCGCGGAAGTTTAAAACGGTTGAGTTCTGTTTCTAGCCCGAGGTCATATCGTGGACCTCATGTGCCTGAGTGCTAGACGGTTAGGGGCTGGCGTGCCCATAACCGTCCTACAGTTCGCACCATTGGCACGGTTGTGCCTGGTGCCTGGTTTTTGCGCTTAAATAAGCGTGTGTGCTAGGTTCATGAAACAAGGGTGCGTTTTGTAGATGCAGAGACAACAAGCTTGAAGGAGGGACTTCCAAGAAGCATAAATTCTTCGTTTTTTGGCCAAACGAGGTGCTGAAAAAGCCCAGCTAAGGGTTTTTGGACGCTCTGAAGCCATTGGAGCAGTCTGTTGGTCAATTTGAGCATTGTAAAGCACGTTTTTGAGGACTTTGAGCAATTAATAATAATGATCCATTGGAAGCTAGACCAAGAAATGTAGCCCAAGAGAGGGGTGAACTCCTTTATCAGTTGTTGTGTTTATGTGCTTATGTTCATTGATTATTCTATTGTTTATTTGTATCTTAAATGAGTAATCCTTTAATTAATGTGTTGCAAATTTGATCCATTTTCTTTTAACACATAGATTTTACTTGCAAATATTTTCAAGATTTCAAGTCTTCTTCATTTTTAGATCAAGTTGGTATCAGAGCACTGGTTTTTGAAGACTTGATTATTTGCAAGTGTTTGTTTTTTATGCTCACAAGTTTGACCACAAGAGGAGAAGGTCAACTTGTGGAGCCAAGTTCTCATCCTTCAAGGAGGAAGCATATACAATCATCGCAAGTTTCAAGGAGGCATTCACCAAGTAAGGCTCATGAAGAAAGTCATGAACGTGTTCCTGTAGAAGATGAAGATCTCAGAAAGGTTGTCATGGAGATGAGAGAGATGATGAATATCTTGATGGAAAGGAATGCATTGTTGCAAGGTGAAGGCTCCAACCCTTCAAAGCATAAGGGAAGCAGTGGTGATAAAACTCCAGATGGAAATGGAGGGAATGGTGCTTCTCCACCACCCTCTCCTCCATCATCTTCTTCTTCTTCTTCTTCTACCAGTTCAAGACCTCTTCCGAATTCTCCAAAGGGACATGGTAAAACTCCTTCGCAAACTCCTTCATTAAAGCTTGATATAAAATTTGAATTGCCAATATACAATGGAGAAGTTAATGCTGAGAAGTTAGATAATTGGATACGTGAGATTGAGGTATATTGTAGAATACAAAAAATTCAAGACGATGAAACCAAAATTCAGCTTGCTTCTTTAAGATTGGATAGTGTAGCGCTTATTTGGTGGGAATCCAAGACTCAGGAGGATATGAAAAAGCATGGTAAAATTTTAATTTCTTGGAATGATTTTATTGTTGCAATTAAAAAACAATTTTATCCATTGGCATATAAGAAAAAGGCTACTATGGAATGGAAAAATTTTAGACAAGCTAAAGGACAGAGTGTGCAAAGATTTACTCAAGAATTTAGGAGAAGAGCTTTGGTTTTGGGAGTAGATTTGTCTTCTCAAGAAACTTTACTAAAATACATTGGAGCTTTACATAGTTATTTGAGACATACTATACTCATGTTTAATCCTTCAAATCTAGATGAAGTTTGTGTTCAGGCTACTCATTTGGAAGCAAGAGGAAGGAATGACACTCATGAGGGTAACAAGAAGACTTT
>ML782673.1:42215-68820 GCA_009831015.1 Picea engelmannii
CACTTCCAGTTCCTTCTCGACCTTGGGAAAGTATTTCCATGGATTTTGTAGGTGGTTTACCTATGTCGAGACGAAATCATGATTATCTTTATGTTGTGGTTGATCGATTTAGAAAAATGTGTATTTTGATGCCTTGTATTAAGCAGGTTACAGCAGAACAAACGACACAGATGTTCTTTCAAAATGTTTATGTGCATTTTGGATTGCCTAAGTCCATTATTTCTGATCGGGATTCTCGATTTGTTGGAAGTTTTTGGTCGAGTTTATGGGCACTCATGGACACCAAACTTAAAAAGAGCACACCTTTTCATCCGCAAACAGATGGTCAGACAGAGGTGGTAAATCGTACAGTGGTGCATCTTCTTTGTGCTTATTGCAACAAGCATCCTAAACTTTGGGATGAGCATTTACACTACATTCAACATGCATACAATCGAGTTAAGCACTCTTCGACTCAAACGTTGCCATTTGAAGCATGTTTTGGCTATTTGCCCAAGTCTCCTTTAGATTTTATCTTTGGGAAGGATATTTTTGTCGATGGTCAATATGACATTGATAGGGAAGAAAAGTTCATTGAACAAATTCAGTCAATACATCAAGTGGTGCAAGAGCAGTTGGAAAAGAGTCAGGCCAAGTACAAGACGAGACATGACAAGCATCGTGTTGATCACAGTTTACAAGTTGGAGATGAAGTTTGGCTTTACATCAGTAAGGAGAGGCTTAAAGGAGAAGGTAAAAAGTTGAAACCGATTCGATATGGTCCTTTCAAGATTATCGACAAGATTGGTAACAATGACTTTCGTTTATATTTGCCTCCTTATATGCAGATGTATGCAGTTGTTAATGTTGAGAATTTGAAATTGTATGAGCCTCCGTTGATTGACGATCATGGAGAGAATGTTCATATTCCTTCTATAGATGATTTTTCCCCAGAGTATCTTACAAAACTGCATGAAGACACAATCCTTGACAGGAGAATGCGAACTTCAAAACGATGAAATGTGGAGTATCTTCGAGTTGGTATTAAAGGAACAAATCCAAGCAAAGCCAAGTGGATTGAGGTTGGAAGGGTGAGGGAACTATACCCTCATCTTCACATAGACTGAAAATAGTCTTTTGGAGGTCCAAAAGCTTCCCAATGGGGAGGTGTGATCAGGGGATCAAATTTTGCTCAAAAATTCAAAGTGCTCGGAATCACTTCAAATTGAACGAGAGCGTAGGCCTCGTCGTTGCGAACCAAACGGAACTCGTTTCGTCTCAAACGGACGTCGGGAGCGAGAGATATCGCGATCTGTTCGAATCATCAAACATGCAAAAAAAGGACGTTGACTGTGCAGTCTGTATAGGCTGACGTGGCAGGGCCATATGATGACATGGCAGAGGTTGTACATCTGTACGCTGACGTGGCATGTGATGACGTGGAAGTATTTGGTTGGTAGCTAAGGGCGAATGGTATTCTGACACGTGGCATCGTTTGGACAAGTGTTTGGGTGCCACGTGGCACCCCGTTATTGGCTTTGGTTATTGTTTCAAAAATTATTGGAGTCTGTGGGGTTCGAACCTCGGACCTCCCCACTGTGTAAAGCCTTTGCAAACTCCACATTACCAACGCACCACGATTTGATCCTTGTTTTATATATGATTTGATATATATATATATAAGTTTGGTTTGTTAATAATTGGCGCGGGGTCTGGGCCGGGGCTTAGCTCCGACCCGCGGTCATATTGTTTATTACATGTAACCATACCATATTGCGCGGGAGTTGTGTTTTGAATGGAGCCCCGGTCGCATGGTTTTATGTATATGACCATACCCTCCGTGAAATGGCACGCGCGGGATTTGTGTTGTCAAATGGTTTAAGCCACGGTTCTTGGGTGCCATTACATGTGACCACAACTGGGAGCGTGGAAGTTTAAAATGGTTGAGTTCTGTTGCTAGCCTGAGGTCATATCGTGGACCTCATGTGCCTGAGTGCTAGATGGTTAGGGGCTGGTGCGCCCATAACCGTCCTACAGTTCGCACCGTTGGCGCGGTTGTGCCCGGTGCCAGGTTTTTGCGCTTAAATAAGCGTGTGTGCTAGGTTCATGAAACAAGGGTGCATTTTGTAGATGCAGAGACAACAAACTTGAAGGAGGGACTTCCAAGAATCATAACTTCTTCGTTTTTTGGCCAAACGAGGTGCCGAAAAAGCCCAGCTAGGGGTTTTTGGACGCTCTGAAGCCATTGGAGCAGTCTGTTGGTCAATTTGAGCATTGTAAAGCATGTTTTTTTTATCACTTTGAGCAATTAATAATAATGATCCATTAGAAGCTGGACCAGGAGATGTAGCCCAAGAGAGGGGTGAACTCCTTTATTAGTTGTTGTGTTTATGTGCTTATGTTCATTGATTATGCTACTGTTTATTTTTATCTTGAATGAGTAATCCTTTAATTAATGTGTTGCAAAGTTGATCCATTTTCTTTTAACACATAGATTTTACTTGCAAATGTTTTCAAGATTTCAAGTCTTTTTCATTTTTAGATCACAAACCTGACTCCTTTGGAGGATTTAGACCCATATCTTTGTGTAACCTGGTCTACAAGATCATTACAAAAATAATTTCTACCAAATTAAAAACATTTTTGTCGTTTGGTATCTCAAAAGAACAATTTAGTTTTCTAGAAGGCAGACAAATTACTGATGCAATTGGAGTGGTTCATAAAGTACTACATAGTATAAAGATGAAGAATATTAAAGCTCTAGTACTAAAACTGGATTTAGTAAAATCTTATGATAGGGTGGATTGGGATTTTCCCAAACTTGTTTTATTATAGGTTGGTCTAAGTTTACAAGAAATGTATTGGATCATGGGTTGTGTGAATTCAACAAAATTTGATGTACTGATCAATGGAAAACCTACTAGCTTCTTCAAATCTTCAAGGGGATTAAGGCAAGGATTCCCTTTATCCCCACTACTATTTCTTCTTGTTATTGAAAGGTTGAGTAGAATAATTCAGGAGAGGGTTAAAGATAAGAAACTTGAGGGTGACATGTTCCTATGGCGAGATGGCTAAATATTACACATCTAATGTTTGTAGATGATGTAATTATGTTTGGGATTGGTTGCATGGCTGAATGGAAAGTTTATAAGGAGGTATTGGAACTGTTTTGCAAGGAAACATGGATGGATTTCAGCCATCAAAAATCTTTATTCTTAGAAGAAGGTTGGGATGATGTAGAACTTTTTTTTGTTGAAGGAACTAATGCCATTTGAAGTTAAGCATTTAGATATAGGGTTCAAGTATCTTGGGTTTTACATTAAAACAAATTGTTACACTAGAATGGACTAGTTGTGGTTAGAGAAAAAAATTGAAAAGAGAATCTTGAGTTGGAGTCATAGGTGGCTTACCCTGGGTGGTAAAGTCATTCTTGTAAAAGAATTACTTGAAAACATATCGGTGTATTGGCTATCTTTGGCATAAATTCCCAAAAGTGTACTAAACAGTATTAGAAGAAGAATGTTGTGGTCTCGTAAAAAAGAAAAAGAAGGTATGCATCTTACAAATTGGAAAAAGATTGCAAAACCTAAAAAGGATGAAGGATGGGGTATCAAAAATATATTTATTTTTGGACAAGCTTTGGAAGAAAAAAATCTTATGGAGATGTCTTATGCTGCATGGACTTTGGCATGAGGTGATAATGAAAAAATATCTTAAAAGGAAAATTGTTGAGAGTTGGTTTAGGCAGGGGAGAAAAAAGTGGAATGGAATTTCAAATTTCTAGAGAGCCCTTACCTCTTCATTACTGATTGGTTCGTTTGGAAGCCGGGAAGTGGGAGAGATATTAGAATAGGTGCAGAACCTATGGTTGGATCCCACTCATTCTATAAATTATCTTAGGATCTTATTTTATTGTTAAAAGAACAAGGGATCACTTGTCTTGCACATGCAGGGTCAAATACACATGAAGGAATTAATCCTACAAGGTGGAAAAATGTTGATACATTAGGCATGGAAGGAGCTCTAAAAGTTGAATGGATAAACTATACTAAAGGGTTGGTAAGTGTAGGAATTGAACTTACTGATGAGAAAGATAGTTTGGTGTTGTCTTGGGATACCAAAGAAGGACAGGTTACCGCTAAATTAGCATATAAAGTTCAAGTGTAAATTAGCATATAAAGTTCAAGTGATGGAGGGCAGGGGAGAAGAGCCAAAATTCTGGTATTCTGAGATTTGAGAGTAGCAATTACCAATAAAGGTAAAATTGTTTATCTGACTATTGTTGGAACAAAGAATACTTACTTGGGATAATTTGACAAAAGGGGGCTTTCAGGGTCCTAGTTTGTGTGTGCTTTGTAAGGAAAGTGAAGAAACTATGTTACATTTATTTGGGGAATGTAGGTTGATAAAAGATATTTGGCATACTTTAACTAAGGAATTAAAGGTGGTTAATAAATGGCAAGGAGGAGAATTTGAAAATAGCTTACTTAACTCGACAAAAAGAAAGGAAAATTGGAATGAAATACCATGTTTCACAATATGATTGATACACCATTAGCTTTTGATTGGCTTGGGGCACTAGGTTTTTTCAATGGGGCATCACATGAAAGAGGAACAAAATGTGGGGCTGGCCATACTGAAATGTTGACACTTTGGTTAATCTTATATTTTTCATATCTTAAATAGGTACCAAGGTTACTTTTGATGGGTGATTCAAAGGTTATTATTGACTAGTATACTAATGATAATAATCTTCAGGTGATCGCAGCCCTCCATGATAAAGATTAGAGCACTCCTCAGACAGCTTCAGCAAAGCCAAGCTCAAAATATATACAGAGCTTATAATCAGATTGTTGATTGATTATCAAAGGAAGCACTAGCTTATGAGGAAGGAGGCATTTATTGTTCACAGGAAGCAGATGGACAGCAAGACATTTTTGAAAGAATGGAAATCAGTATTTAGGATAACCATTAATGGACTGTATTGCCTTGGCATTTTGTAAAATTCAGATATAAGGAGGAATTTTTTTTGTTTATTATGGATATAGACATGTATATAGTGATGAATATATAATCAAATGCTGTATAAGAAACAAAAGCTTAACTTGCTATGTAAAGACACTTGATTATTAAGTATAATTAATTTAATAATATAATCCTAAAAGATTAGCTAAACTATATTTATGTCTTAAAATAACATTTCTAATTGATTATTATTAAAATAGTTGTTCATGCTGGTTAATGATTAATTTGATTATTAATTAATTCATTAATTAATAAAGTATTAAATAAAAGGTGGATAATAAATATAATATTTAAATTAAGTTGCGTATACAAGAAGGGATAACATAATAATCCCGAGAAGATAAAAGAATTAATGGGAATGGATAAGGGTAATAAAGAGGTTAGGTAGAAAGTTAATGGGGGAGGAGTGTCTGGAAGGAGGGATAAGGAAGGAAAGAAGGAGGGGGAGGAGGATCATTCTACGGGGGGGATTGTTTTCTTGCTATGGGCAGAGCGCCGAGAGGGGCTGTAAGATTGGTGTGCTCAGATTGAGGCACGCGATTTTCTAGTTGTGACGTATTGATCGGCACCGAGTTGCTAGAGGTTTTGGGCTCGGAGGGCCAGGATATCCGTAGATATCTTGGAGCTAGGTCGTTTTCCTAGTTGGCAGGGTGGACAATAGTTTTGGGCAATTTTTCTGTGTTTGCAACAGGACTGGACTGTGTAGCAGGTAGCAGGAGAGCAGCAGCAGCAAGGCAGCTGGTAACGGAAATTAGCATCAGTTATTTTATTCTGCTATGAAGTCGTTAATATTTGATTGCTTATGAGGGTAACGATGTTTAGATATATATATGGGCATTACATGCTAAAAGATTACAATTTGTAGTATCTGGAAAAAAAAATATATAGTTTTATATTTACTGATATAAGAGTTTTTTCTTAGTGAAAAATAAATAAATAAAATACCTGATACAGCGTTGCTTGTGGGAGTCAATACATTCCGATTTACATCAAATTTTCTTGAAATAACAGTTCACTGTTAAACCATTGAGGTCAAGCCATGTTCACGCAAGTCGCATTCATCGTTTATGAGGTCACTACTATTTCTTCAGTTTTATATCCTTTCATTGAGTATTACTTTCTTGCGGCTGTTCGAGGAACCATACAGCCTCATCAAGTCGGAACATACGAACCATACACAGACGATGCCTTGGCAGCAATTTCCTCGACAAATTCTTCAATATTTTTGTCTGAAGACCCTCCTGTCACCATCGCTTGCCTCGCTAATGTCTTCCACCGTAAAGCGTTCTTCCTCATCTCAAAGCCCCGCTCACTTTCCATGACCGTCCTGATACTTTTCTCCACTTCCTCCCTCCCTACCAGACCATCTGCTGATCGTTTACTCAATCTCAATCCCGTCTTCCATTTCTCTGCAACGTATAGAGAGTTAAGCATCTGATCGCTCCAGTGAGGCACCGCTAACATGGGAACCCCAAAGCTGAGGCCTTCCAGCGTTGAATTCCATCCACAGTGCGTCATAAATGCACCGATGGACGCATGAGAAAGCACTTCTAGCTGTGGACACCATGGAACGACGAATCCCTGATCGGGGGTTTCTTTTAGGAAACCATCTGGCAAATTTTCGTCACTGTCAATCTCCCCTTTGGTATTAGATGGACGAATGACCCATATGAAGGGATATCCACTCGCCTCCAACCCAAAAGCTATCTCATGAGTTTGTTCTTTTGAAAGAACCGCAAGGCTTCCAAAAGAAACGTACACAACCCTTGCAGGCTCCTTCCTATTCAGCCAATCCGTGCAGTTTGTGGTTTTCCACAAATTTGCGCCCCAGTCTGTGTCCCCGGGATTCCGCCCTTCGAAGAAAGCCGAGGGTATGAGAGGACCGACTGTGCGAATAGGAGCTATTGATTTCATTGTGTTTATTTCTTCCGATTCTAGTTCGTCAAACGAATTTCCCAGTACCCACGTCACCTCTGGAAGAGACCTAAAACGTTCCACTACAAGTCGCAAGATAGTGCCGTAGGGATTGGCAGGTTGCAGAAAGGATGGCAGATCAGAGAGACTCAGCGGTGGAAGTCCCGGTATTTCTATCACCTCAGTAGTCTTCAGCGTTTCTTCCCATCCGGTGGCTGAAGAAAAAAGAAGATCAAGATAGAATTAGAAGTACTGAAAGCGAGATTCAAAACTATAAGCATAGATGCAATTTTCGTAATGTAAACATACCCGATTTTCCTATGATAAAATGGTGATAAATCAAAAATGCTGCACAAGACTGCGTCGAGAGGGAAGCCGAAGGAATGTTAAACTTCTTTGCAACCTCCGGAACCCAAACAAGAAAAGAGTCTTGAACGATGCAAGATATCCGGTTGCCTTGAGCGTTGAGCCTCTCTATCAGATTTCCTAACGTCACTTCTCCTACTCCTATCTTAGATAACATATCCGACACTATCTCTACGTCGCTCCGGTCCACATCCGAAGGAAGTCCGTCTGAGATTGTCTCAAACCGAATTTCCTCACGGTTCTTTGAGGCTCCCGATACTGGGTCTTGCGCCTGTAACATGCGCTTACGGCTTGCCTCAGTTGTCACAAAGGTGACCTCGAGATTTTTCGAGGCGAGCCGCTTGGCAAACTGCAGCAATGGATTGATATGACCCTGCGCTGGATAGGACATCACCAGAACGTGAAGCTGGCTGTAGTCGAGTACCATTGAAGATCCCATTCTCTTAAACTCCAAGGATTACCAGGTAAAGATTGCTACACAGATTCTCCAAATATTTAAGCTTTAGACTCCTCTCACTAAGCTAATTGCCCGTCGCCCGCTCCAAACATAAATGAACCGATGACCATCATCTAATCTCTAGTCGGAAACAAAATGGAAACAAATAACACGGATGTCCGTACATGGAATTGTCACTGAGATCCCTGATCAGTTTCCTGGATGAGACAATTGGGACGCAAAGTGGATGATTACAATATTCGAATTTCATACCGTGAGTCTCATCCCAAAACGACAAACAATATTACAAAAGCGCTTACGTAATTGCAGTGCACCAAACACAGATACAGTCAAAAAGACAATAACGCTGAATCGGTCCATGCACGACAGGCCATAAGTAACAAAGTATGAAAAGACCTACGAGACTTTATAAATAAAGTCAAGAGATTCCTCATGAATAACAATCGATTAAAATCAAAGTGATTTAAATTTGGACATCTTTTAAATGGACATTCATCCAACCAGAAATATTGATCTGGACATGAATGTGCATCAAACAGAATTAGTACATCACACCTAACAGTCGCAAAAACAAAAGATCGAGAAAGTGCACCTAATAAGATTAGTACATCCACAGCCACAGTTGCAATAACATGATCATGAAAGTGCATCGAACAAAATTGACTGCATCCACCGCAATGTAAAAGTTGCGGTAAATATATATTCCAAAGTCCGTCGTTGACGTAACAAGCAGTAAAAATATGTGCATCCATAGCAGCATAACAGTTGCAATAAAAATATTAGCAACGTTTTATCTTTTTGAGATTTTTCTGTAACTTTAGTGAAATTTGGTGATAAATAGTTGGATATGTAGATTTGAGTGGCTAAGTTTATATAATCCAAATATTCAAAGATTTTTCATCACCCTAAATCTATTTATACATTCAAAAATGTAATTTAAACAATAAAAAATAATTATTTTATCCAAATTCACATGACCTGATTCCTACCCAAAAAAACAAAAAATAAATTAGCAAACGCCCATTATAGTTCATAGTCCATCGTCAAAGAGTATTATACCTTCTCAATAAATAATCTTCTCATGGGAATTTTGGTTGTTTAAACCATGATCTCCGGGTGCAGTAAAAAATGCCCAAAGATCGAAATTGTAATTCAGGGTATCAAATGATGTCCAATAAGAGACGTGCCAACAGTTGTCGTGTTCTTTTCCGTAACTAGTAATAACACTGGTCGTCGAGGGATGTATCAACCAGCATAGAGGTGATTGTAGCATTAGATTCAAAATTCTGTATTCATTAGGCCATTTTGACTCCATAAAAAGAGACGTTAAACAATTTATAACTATTTCTTAGGGGATTACCCTCTACCACATAAAAACACACGTTAACAATTTGTAACTATGGTTATCGTATACCACTATTTGTTAGGGGATTGTCCCAAAACGTTTTACATAAGTTCAAAGTACTAAATCATTATTAATTCATATGATTAAGTTTATTTATAATAAGAATTTGAATAGGAAAAATAAAATATTAAAAGAAACCCACGATGGGATGCCATCCACCTCATAAGGTAATGTGGTTGGTTCGGTGGAGCCAACGCCTAGTCGAAGGCAACAAATGGCTGCACTCAACATGTAGCAAGACACACTTGTCCTTTAGTTGGGCAGTCGGAACTTTATGTCGCTTCTTCGTGGTGTACTTGTGGGGTTAAGAGAGGTTGACACTATTGATGGCGATGAGTGTGGAATCGCTTGGTGTGATCGACCATTTCGGCCTCAAGAAGAAGATGATGTCCCTTCACTGGTCAGTGATAATACTCGTCAGTGAGAACATTATGCAGTTGCATGGTGGTGTACTTCCGAAGTTGCGAGAGGCTGACAATATTAATGGGGATGAGTGTGGAAGTGCTTAGTGTGATCTACCATTTTGGGCTCACGAAGCAAATGATCCAAGACTTGTACCCTTGCCCTTATTCGACATCAGAACTGGATATGGTGATGGGAGAGCGATCTTCTACATTTCTACATGTCGTGGAGGATGCACCCATTGATAAAATGAGAAGAAAAGAAGATAATACAGAGAAGATGAAATTGGGAAAAACAGAAAATGAGCAGAGCATTTAGTATTGAGTATATAGCTTAGCTAAATAGGCTCGAGCAAATCAAGAAACAAAACAAGAGATCCTAACTAACTCGTACAACTGGCCAGGACAACTAGCAGTGTACAATCACATACTGTTGAGGTTATAGATATATTTAACACTCCCTCTTAAACTCAATAGTTACAAACATCAGCAAATCAAAAATGGATTTTGTCTGAAAATCAAAAAATGGATTTTCTTAGTGGCTTTGTAAAAATATTTGCGAGCTGATCTCCAGAGCCACAAATTGAAGTTCTATGTCACCATTATTGACTAGGTCATGTATGAAGTGAAAACGAGTGTCAATATGCTTGATTTTCTTGTGAAACACATGATTTTTGGATAGAGCAATTGTTGAGGTGTTGTCACAGAAGATAGGAGTTGGCTCATTTTCTGTATATGACATATCATTCAATATTCTTCTCAGCCACATAGCTTGACAAGAAGCTGAGGTAGTAGCAACATACTTTGCCTCTGCAGAAGATATTGATACAATGGGTTGCTTCTTTGATGCTCTTGAAATCAGGTTCGTGCCCAGGTGAAAAACATGCCTTGAGGTGCTTTGCCTGTCATCTAGGCTTCCTGCAAAATCACTGTATGTGTAACCAGAAAGATGATTATCATCAAACTGAGTGTACTATAAGACAAAATTGAGAGTGCCTGCAACATATCTCAGAATCATTTTTGCCTTCTTCCAGTGAGAATCTTTGGGGGATTCCATGAACGTGGAAACAAGGTTGGCTGCATACATAATATCAGGCCTAGTTGTTGTAAGATACAACAAATTGCCTACTAAACTTTTGTACAGGGTAGGGTGCACAGTAGGGCCTTCATCTTTCTTGCTCAATTTTGTGCCTAGGGGTATAGAAGTTTATGTTGGATTGCAATCTTCCATGCAGAATCTTTTGATGATGTTTGTTGCATACTTTTGTTGACAGACAAAAATGCCTTTGGTTGATTGGTCAACCTCAACCCCCAAGAAATATTTCATGATGCCAAGATCTATCATCTTAAACTCAGATTGCATGGCATGTTTAAAACTGGTTAACTCAAGATTTTTGGTATATATCATGTCATTAACATATAAACATACAATCAGAATTTTACCGTGTTGATCAGTTTTGGTGTAAAGAGTTGGCTCATTTTGGCTTCTGCTGAAACCACTCTTGATGAGGTAAGTGTTAATTCTGTTGTACCATGCTCTTGGAGATTGCTTTAAGCCATACAAGGATTTCTTCAACCAATACACTTTGGCTGCCTACTCTCTAACTTCAAATCTAGGTGGTTGATCCACATAAACCTCTTCTTCTAAGACACCATTTAAGAAGGCTGACTTGACATCCATCTAGTATACATGCCATTTGTGTTGAGCTACTATGGCTAAGAGAGTCCTTATAGTGTCCAACCTTGCTACTGGAGAAAAAATTTCACCATAATCAATACCTGGGTGTTGTGAGAATCCTTTAGCAACAAGTCTTGCCTTGTGTTTTTCAATCTGTCCCTTTTCATTTAGTTTAGTTTTGTAAACCCACTTGACACCAATAAGTTTCTTGTGTCTGGGAAGATCATCAAGATCCCATGTCGTGTTCTTCTCAATGGATTCAATCTCTTGGTTCATGGCTTGAACCCAATGTGGCTCCTTAGCTTCCTCTTTAAAAGATGTGGGTTGACATGACATTAATTAAAAAATATTGTGTTGATCAATGTCATCCAACTACTGATGGATTTCTCTCAAACTTTGAGTTCTCTGATTTGGAAATTCAAAGGAAGAGTTTCTATTGGAAGTTGATTTATCCTGAGAACTTTCAGATTGTCCTTGTACCTGCAGCCTTGGAAGAGAAGGTTGATGTGTTTGTTGTCTTGAATTCTCTGTGTCTTCAGGATGTGACAACAATGGATCTTGATTGTCCATTAGCTGATTTTCAGACTCATTCTAGAACTAATTTTCAAAAAAAATTACATCTCTGCTGAGAATCAGTTTCTTTGAGATTGGATTGTAGAGCTTGTAAGCTTTTGATGTTTCACTGTATCCAGTAAATATGCATTTCTCACTTCTATCATCCAGTTTCTTCCTTAATTCGGAAGGTATGTGAGAGTATGCTATGCATCCAAATGTCTTGAGATGAGCAGCATTTAGCTTTGTCCCACTCCATGCTTCTTGAGGGACCTTCATCTTGAGACTCGTGGTTGGAGATCTATTCAGAAGATAAGTTGAGCATGCTACTGCTTTAGCCCAAAATGTATTTGACAAACATTTCTCTTTGATAAGGTTCCTTTCCATGTTCATTATTGTCTGATTTTTCCTTTCAGCCACTCCATTTTTTTGTGGAGTATACCTAGCTATAGTTTGCATGATTATGCCTTTTGATTTGCAAAAATTTGAAAATTATTTGGAGTTGTATTCTCCTCCTCCATATGACCTGAGAGATTTTACATATTTACCACATTGTTTTTCAGCTTCATCTTTTAATTCTTTGAACTTTGCAAAAGTTTCAGACTTTTGTCTAAGAAAATAGATCCAAATTTTCCTACTAAAGTCATCAATAAACGTTAGAAAATAAATGCTACCACCTATTGACTCTGTTTGTATTGGTCCACATAGGTCAGTGTGAACCAACTCTAAGTGTTGTTTGGCTTGAGTGGAGGATTGTGGAAAACTAGTTTTCTTATGTTTTCCAAGAATGCAAGATTCACATGGGGGATTTTTCTCTTTGAAGACAGGTAGACCTTTGACCATGGAGTGCTTCTATAGAAGACTTAGACTCTGAAAGGGTAGATATCCAACTCTTGTATGCCAAACCATAGTTTCATTAGGGGTGAATTCACTTTGTGCATATGATCAAGGATCAGATTTGTAGTTCTAAGGGTTAGGGGAAACATTCTATTCTTGGTCATGTGGATTTCAGAAATCAATTTTCTGTCGGGGATTTTGTCATATATCCTACATAATGCTCCTTCAAAAATTACCTTATAGCCATGCTCAATTAGTTTTCCTACACTTAACAGAGTATGTGTCTGATCTAGAACATGATAGACATTATGTATGTCTTTCTTTAAATTTTGTTTAGTAAGAATGGAAACAATTCCTTTTCCTTGAACTTTGACTAAAGAATCATTTCCAAGTGTAATATCAGATGAAATTGAAGAATCAATACATGAGAGTAAATCTTTGTTACCTATCATGTGATTGTTGCATCCACTTTCCAGCAACCAAAGATGTTTATGTTTTTCTCCAGTCTTGTGGCATGAGAGAAACATACCATCTCAGGTTTCTCCTTCATGATTTGAGACATGTGCTCTACCTGAGAGATGATCTTCTTTCTTCTTCCAGCATTCAGATTCACAGTGCCCAAAATTCTTACAGTAATAACATTGTATGATTGATTTGTCATTTGAGCTTCTCCCTCTGCCTCTTTGAGGCTGGAAGTTCTGATTCTGGTTCTGTTGTCTGTGACCTTGGAAATTATGATTCTGGTTATGTTGTTTGTGACCTTCACTTGAGTGATGGTTACTTGGACTTCTCCCTCTTCCGCGGTGACCTTTGCCTATTCCTCTGCCTCTCCCTCTATTGAAGGAGAATTGATTCTTGATGGAATTTGTTGTTGACTCATCTTCGAGATGTAGTCTGGTCTCATGTGTCAATAGAGAGCCCATTAATTCATCGGTTGAAAAATTTGACAGGTCCTTGGATTCAAGGATAGATGTAACAACCATTTAAAATTTCTTTGGTAAACTTTTGAGGACTTTTTCAACAATTCGTTGATCAGGGATGACTTCACCAATTAATCTAATCTGGTTTACAATTCCCATGACTTTGGTCATAAACTGATCAATGTTTTCAGATTCTATCATTTTTAAAGTCTCTAAATGCGTCCTCAAGGTCTGTAGTTTGACTGTTTTGACCCTGTCATTTCCTTGGTAGGATTATTTAAGGATGTCCCGGGCCTGTTTTGAAGTAACAACGCCTGTGATTTTTGAGAAAATCGAGTCATCCACTGAGTTTTGAATCCATAATTTCTCCTTATTCTCTCTGTTCCTTTGTGTTTCCTGAGCAGTTCTTTGTTGGTTGGTCATGGCAACAATGTATCATGGATCTGGTTCCACATATCCAAGATCCACTGGATCCCAACACTCTTGTGCTTGCAAGAAGGATCTCATTCTAAGAGACCAAAACTCATAGTTCTTTCCAAGAAGAATCGGTCCTTGAGTTTGTCCTAAATTGCTAGAGGTAGCCATCTTAAAAAAGAAATTAACAAAACAAAATTGTTAGAGTTTTGCATGTTTACCTATATCCTATGCCGAAACCAAGTCCGCAAAATCCTCTTTTTCACTTCGGGCCGAAAAACACAGGGATGACCACTGCTTTGGCAACTGTAGCCCCTCTAATGGCAGAATTGGGTTTTCTGAGTTTACTCGAGAGTAAAAAAAAATGAATTTTAGCTTTTCATGTGATCATGGGGTGAGAACTAGGCGCTCTGGGTCTTCGGGCTTCAGGTGTTTCAACGCTGAAGGTCTCAATTCCTCTGAATAGTCGAATGGATGAATAACGGTCTTATTCCAAAGATCGATGGTCCTCATTGAGTTGAGGTCAATGATCCTCAATTACTTCAGGGCTTCGAATGATATTCCTTTCTATCCTATAGCAAGGATCAACGATCCTCATTGATTTGAGATCAACGGTCCACAAATACTTCGGGACTTCGGGCTTTGGGGATTTTTCACTGCTTTAAATCACAAAACTCGTGAAGTCTTGAAGTGGTGAATTTTCCAGAGAGAGATAAATCCAACGGTCTTTAGGCCTTTGAAAACGAACGACCAAGATATTTTTCGGAACTCTGGCATTGGAGAGTTTCCATTTGCTAATATGCGCAATCCTTCGGAGTGTCGAATCTCCAAAGTACGAGATATGCCTCCACGTGGCCTATTGATCTAAACGATGGAGATTTGCTTCAAAACTTCGAGATTCGAGTGTTCCGAGGTGCACAACACTTCAAACCTCTGAAGTGTTAATCTTCTGAAGTGACAGATCTTTCGACACGTGTCCATAGCCTTCAAGGGCTCAAATTTACTTCAGGACTTTAGATAGATCTCGCTCCGCAAGACCTTTCATAGTGTTAAGTCTTCGAAGTGAGGTATCTAGCGCCATGTGTCCTTGTTGATGGATGGTCCAAATGAAATACGGGCTTCGGGAGTTCTGGCTTCTCAAATCCTTCTTTCTTCTGAAGTGATTATCGTCGAAATGGAGGATCTCCTGCCACATGTCCACTTCGATCGACGGTCTGGATCTACTTTGGCTCTTTAGAGCTTCGAGAGAGCTTTACTCCTTAGCCTCTGTCGGCTTCCTCCCAGAGTATGAGATCACCAGACACATGTCACTTGCTTGAATATCAATGGCCATGAGTGATTGCAGAGACTCAACTCGCTCACTCTTTAATCTCTTTGTCGATCTCCACAAAGAGAAGATGCTTGTCTATAGTGGGATCAATATCCATCGTTGATATGACAAGATCAACAATATTGAGTGATTTTGGGCTCACAACTTGCTCGCGCTTTAATTTCCTCTTTGATCCCTGCAATGCCTCCTCACTATCGATCTCTCTTTGATGAGATCTGACGGTTGTGGCTTAATCTTTGCTTGATCTGACGGTTGAGATTTTCCACGCTCAAATCTTATGGCTAAGAAAAAAATTTCCTTTCCTGTTGGCTTGTCTTCCTTTCTGAGCTTGATTAAAGTCTCAGATATGTTCACAGAGACGATCTTACGGCTGATCTTGCTTCTCCTCTGTTGCTTTTCCAAACATTCTTCTTAAGAAAGAATTTCGTGAATCTTTCACGAATTCTTTAAATGCTCATGCAATCTTTAATTGTTCTCTTCTTTCTGCAGTTATTATTTCTCATGCTTGTTCTCTTCAACGATCTTTTGAGCGTATTTCAGACTGCAACCTACTCTCCAATCTTTGTGAAGAAACTTTTGTCTCGTGTTCTCATCTGCAAGACAATATAGGATCTATGATCTTCTTCTTACGATCGGGCTTCTCGCCAGGCATTGTGAAGAGGCTTACATCCTAAGCTCTGATACCATGATAAAATGAGAGTCAAAGAAGATAATACAGAGAAGATGAAATTGGGAAAAATAGAAAATGAGCAGAGCATTTAGTATTGAGTATATAGATGAGCTAAATAGGCTCGATCAAATCAAGAAACAAAACAAGAGATCCTAACTAAATCGTACAACTGGCTAGGACAACTGGCAATGTACAGTCACATACTATTGAGGTTATATATACATTTAACACCCACAAATCCTCATTATTCAGGCATCTATGATTAGAACGAAGGATGAAAGTTGGGTTAGTTGGTTGCTCGACAGTATTTCGGATCTGAAGGGGATACATATTTGTGGTTGTGATCTGGTGTATTTGGATTTAATCTAATTTTTTGAACACTTAGTTAGGATTTCTTCTTTCTCTAGTCTTTCTGGATATGGATCTAGTCTTTCTAGATAGATATGGATCCAAGAGGATGAAAGCATCGTTCCCCTCTATGAGGTCATCCCGCGCAACTAAAGCAGCAGTGGATGCAACATTTTATGAAGATTTTTTTCGAGGACTAAGCCTTTATGTGGGCCTGGAAGCATAGGTTCATCCGATTAGGGAATTCTTAGGGAATTCAAAGACGAGGAAGAGATGGAGAATTCAAATATGAGGAAGAGGTGGATTTTCAGGTGGGAGACTAACCCTTGGTCTTGGTACCAAGAATTCAAAATTTTGTCGTACCCTAGAATGGTACTAGCATACAAAAATTATGGTTTCCCTTTCATACCCTCAAATTGTACTAGCATATAAAAGGGATGGTTTCCTAGGTATCTCGCCAAAGGAGGAATGGAGGAGGACTTTCACCAGCTCAAAGGTAGAATGGAATCGCTGGAAACTCATAATGCCTACCCTACCTGATTGAGGTGGTGATTTGGCTTGCTTGCTATCATGGAGGTGTATTCATTCCTCCAATTGGAAATTAAACTTATCCTAAAACTCCTGATGTTGTTGCTCGTCTAGGCAAATCAAGACCCACCTTCCCTCATGTTCCGCATGCTAAGTGATCGATGGTTCTCTGGTTATAGTATTTCATTTGGTTATCTAGTTTATGATGTTGTATGGTTATAGTATTTCATTTCGTTATCTAGTTTATGATGTTGTAGAGAAGTGTAGTAGTGGCTATAATGATGTTGTTGCAAAGTGTAGTACTGGCTATAGACCAGTTGGGATTTATGTTTTTAAGATTTTAAGATTTATGTTTTTAATATTTTCATACATATGTTATGTTCTCTGGTTTTCGTGGTACATGAGTATTCTCTATCCATGGTTTGTTTGGGATAGGAACAATACTACCTCTCTTGTAAATTTTGTTCATAATTAATACAATTAATACAATAGATACTTACAAAACACTAATTAAAAGAAAAAATGTTGTATAATTGAAATAATAATTAATACAATAGATATTTACTTACCAAAAAAATAATTAAAAGAAAAAACATTATATAATTGAAATAATAACATTTTTAGTTTGAAGAATTGAACAAGGTTTTAGGGTTTAGGAGTAGTAACAAATA
Organism: Picea engelmannii; assembly: GCA_009831015.1. Taxonomy (NCBI): domain Eukaryota; kingdom Viridiplantae; phylum Streptophyta; class Pinopsida; order Pinales; family Pinaceae; genus Picea; species Picea engelmannii. The sequence goes on from ML782673.1 coordinate 59,711, forward strand.
CCTTTGAACAATGAACAATGTGATGAATTTACATTAATGAAATTCTCAAATGGTAAATTGTATGTAATCATTCCATTTATGTGTTTTTATTCTACAAGAAGTCTCATAGTTAGATATTTTGTTCAACCTTATGCATCACTATTTTTGACGATCTTTTTATAAATTTTCTCTTATTATCCTTAGATTTGATTTGTACATAAACATTATGTGTGGTCTACTTCATTATAGTTCAATCATATAATATAAATATTATTGATCTCAAATAGGAGTTGATATTTCATGTTCTCCTTAAGGAACACTTTCATCATAGCTAAACACAAGTTTCATGTGTTGTTGAATGCATGCTAGCTATACTATCATCGATTAAAATATCGATGTCATAGTCTTATTCTCCTTGGCCCTTCTAGATTTCTCTAATGAATTGCACCTAGTTCCAATCCCTCCCACCCTTTTCACTCCACTTGAGCACTTCTTTATGTGTTATAGACCGTAGTAGGTTTCCTATTGAAATTCAACAACCTTTTTCATAAAGTTGTCTCGAATTTGTTGGTGTTTATCATGTTCTTCAAGGAGCTATTTAACAAGATTAGAAGCTCCTATGACTTCTTGATAATATTGAACTCGATTTTGGAGTGATGCCAATTCTTTCCTTGCATCTTCTAGCTCCTTGTATTTTTCCATAGTCTTTTCTAAGGACACATGTGAAATGGAAATTCTTGTAGACACCAACTCACTCATCCAAAGTATTTTTGCATCAAGTATGACTTCTTCATAGGTACAAAGTATGCCACTATCCATAGTGAGATTTATTTTCCTTTGTGTTTTTCTGACGATCGACTTCCCCTAGAAGGAGTATGGATTTTTTCTGTTGGCCCTTGACCAAGTTTTGGGATTTTCTTGGTCATGTTGACCTATTTTGAGACTTCGACAACCTATCGAAGGAGGAGTGCAAGACGAAGTGGAGATCACGGGATCTCGGCCCCCTTTTGGGCCCCTTTTTGGGTTTTTGGGAATATGTAACGGGAATGGGATGTTGGCCCATGTGTTTACCCATGTTTAGGCCTATTTTGTATGTATAAATAGAAGGATATGCAATGTAAGAAGGAGAGAATAGTGCATCTATGTGATGTGAATGTATGCTAAATGCGAGTAGAGTCTATAAGTGCTTTGTGCATGACTGTAAGAGACTTGCAGAGCTAAGTGTGGGTCCTTATAGAAGATTGTGGAGAGCTTAGTGATGTAACGCACGAAAGAAGGATCTAGTGAGCTGCACAGATCTTCTTTTCTATGTGGATTAAGGGTTTTGATGGTTTTGTGCTTGTAACCGATTGACATAATAAAATAAAGAAGAAGAGTTGGTAGACATATCCTCAGGGTGGGGGTGAACCACGTAAACACTGTGTTATGTGCTTTGTGCTTTGTCTTGATGTGTTTATATGTTATATGCTAAGTGCTATGATATGTTTAGATAGATCTATTTATTCTTTGTGCTTATCATATGTGAGAATGTTAGATCTGATCTAGATAGTCATGCTTAGTGCTTAATATGCTCATTCTGATCCATTTGTCTATGTTGAGTGCTTGAATATTGTAGATTAGTGTGAATGTTGTGAAGCTTTGTTTTATCAGCGAAGTGAATAGTGATTGCATATTGAGGAACTGACAGTGATAATTGTTGTATTAAGTGTTATAATCATAGATCTGTGTCCTAGCTAAGCTTGCATACACCTAAGTCTTGCAACCACCCTTGCCTCTAGCTCGGGCCAGACTTAATTTGCTTCACAGGTGTTTCTGAAAGGGTTGGTAGTTAGATCTTTGTTGGTGCATTGTTGTAGCGTTGAACCCTGGGTTTGCCCCTATGCCAACAAATGGTTTCGTTGTCAGGACCTGAAACTGTAATTGTTGGGAACTAAGAAAGAAGAATCTTTGTACAAAGAGTTGACCTGGAAGCTCCGTGCATAGATCTGTGCCCTAGTGCACAGTGTTCTACTTGACTTATAAAGATCTATGCTAAAGAAAAAAGATCAGATCTGAAGGAAAGAAGCAAGATATGAACACTTGGTTCTCTAAGAAAGGTAAAAGTGAGAATTTATGGTTAAAAGAGGTAAGATCTGCAAGCTCTGTGCTCTGATAAAGGTAAGAATAGTTAAAAGTTTTAGATCCGAAAGCTTTGTGCTCTGTAGAAGTAAGATAAGTGGAAGTTTTTGTTTCTAGAGTATGAATCTAGGTATCATTGATAGGATATGTCCTAGCTTTGAAACTAGGGTAATAATAGATGAAAGAAGGATTGATATGAGTAGATCTGATAAGACTAGTGAAATATATGATATACCTATGCATAGAAAGAATGTTTGGACTAACGAATGGATGCATGATCCTAGAAATCATTTATTGCAGGTTAGCTCATGTGATCCTAGTGCGAAGTACAGGAGAATCTGGGGATCATTTAAAAGAAAGAGAGGATTAACCCTTCGTTACAATTGCAGAAAACCGGGACATATTGCTAAAGAATTCCCTAGGAGAAGACCTAGTTGTCTTTGTTGCAAATATCTAGGCCATGAAGTGTTGGATTTCCCCAGAATGATTGATAAAATTGAAGGAATGAATCTAAATCAAGAAAACCCTAAGGCAGATCCAGAAATTAAGGCTATAGCAGAACCCCAGAAAGAATCAGAGAAGGTATTACTATAGATGAAAGAAACCTTGGATGACCACCGACAAGTTAGATTATTAGAGATCTTTAAAGACAAGGAATGTCTTGAAGCAAGAATAGGAGACTTCGACATTGACTGTGTTCTAGATGAGGAAACACATGTGAATATCATGACAGAGAGAACTTGGGAAGCTATAGGAAGGCCTACTATGATCTCTTCACTAGGAGGAATAGGGTTATTCAGAGGAAAACTGGTAACCCTGTGTGGGAGGCTCAATCAGATACCTATGACCGTCAATGGAACTTTGACGGAAGAAGATTTTGAGATTATTCAATTTATTGAGAACTGCACCCCGTTTACCATGTTAATGGGAAAACCTTGGATTGATAGAGATCAAGCAAGATGAAAAGAAGAAGAAGAAGTTTTGGAATAGAAGAAGTAAGAGTTAAAAGATTTTATGACCAGAAGGATCACACACTTTATTGAAGAACAAGAGAGAAGATCGAAGATGTTTAATGATAGTAACCCAGATGTCGAAGCTAAGATAACACTAGAGAATCCACATAATATTGAATTACCTATCCCAGACAAATAAGAAGTATTATCCAGGAACCCTAGGGAATAATCTCAACAGCGCGAAGTGACTAAGACCACAAAAGACAAGAATCATAATGGAAAAAAAACTACCGAGACGAAGCTCACTAGAAAAAGGGCTCGAAAGTTAAGAAAGAAGAGGACTAAGACTGAAAAGTTACAGGAGGATCTAGAGGAGACCTCACAGAAAGAAAAATCATAGAATTGGAGCTTCACCAGCATATTAGAACAACGACACATGGCACTTCACCATGGTGAAGTGATATAGCATGTCGAGAAGGGAACGCGAGGCTACAATTTAGCCTCTATATAGAACGACGTAATGCACCTAGCCTGTCAATTGATCACAGGAAAGTTAGTTCGCAAGAACCGACCCACCCAAGTGATTGGATTTGTAGTCGACCTTGCAGGGAAGTGCGCAAAGGGCCTACAAATGAATTAGGAAAAGTACCTTGTAAACCAGCTAGAATTGGACTGCAGGGAAGCACAAGATCAAGGATATGAGTTCCACTTCAGCTGGCTTCTCATCCTGATCGATTTCACCGCATGGGAGATGCTGAAAGGTGTGACCTTATCGGACATCGTGCAAAGTTCAATACACTATGGTACTCAAATGACATGAACAAGCAGTGGAAATCAAATGTCATCTTCCATACTTATTACAACTAGTTGAAGGTATCCATCTAGTTTGTGCCTCGTATAACCCTAAAAACTCTCCATAGGTTCAGGCCCTTGATAAAATTCAGCATGGATCGCCATTTCATCTATATCAGAGCATGCATTGATGAGCATAAACAACAACTGTAGTCGTATTACAAGTTGACGGAGGATGACTTGGAAGATATTACCAAGGAATGGTCGGCATACCTCCTTGTTCCAGCGGACCCTGCGGAGATGTCTAATGTTGACAGTCCAAAAAATGAGAAGGATATACCCGAGCCTAGCAAGATAAAGAAGACCAAAGAGGTCCATGATTTAGACAACGCATCTGTGAAGACTACTTCCATCTTAGAAGAGCAAGGAGGAGATGGTAGAGAAATAGATGACACAAAAGTTGAACCGAATAAAGGTGAGGTTACACCTCCTAGAGACGAGGAGGACCCCCCAAAGAAAAGGAAGGTTTCCCCTCTGAGACTTCTTCAAGGAAGAAATCAAAAGCAACCAGGACCAAATTTGAGACCACCCTCACCTCAGATGATTTCGACTTCATCGTCGCAGCACTGAACAATGCTTCATTGGAGATAACAGAGAAGCAAGAAGATAAGAAGGAGGAGGTGTTCAGTTGTTTTAAGGATGAGCTCCAAGGAGTGCAGCACGAATTACAGTCTAGATGCGTAGTTTCCACTGTGCCTCTGTCAGTAGGAACATCAGAACTAGGTGATGAGCCAGATCAACTACACTGCATTGCTGATATAGTCGAAAAACACCTTCAACGAGCTCTGGAAGAGACAACACAAGTCAGCCAGGCTTTAGCGCAAGTACATAAATACATCGAGGAACAACACAGTGCTGCAAAACGGAAAAATCTTGCTCTGAAAGCGCGGTGGGATGAAGAAAAAGCACAGTTACAGCAACGCAAGGAACAGTTGCTCGCTGAGTAACTCACAGTCGAGGAAATGGTTCACTGAGCACTTTTCTCTATGACGGTTGTCGAATTAAAGTCCGAAGAAAAAATTCCAGAACAGGTGGCACAACTTGAATAAGTAATCCAACAACTCCAACAGCGCATAGCAGACTTGGAGCTCCACACTATGCCCAAGACTCCTCAAGATGTAAGAGACCTAAGAGAAACAACTTCCCACATCATAGTAGACATATTAAGAGCTATTGCCTTGGAGTGCAAGCAGTTGAGTAACCGAAGCGCCGAGACATACAAGAACCTCACTAAAAACCTGGAGTTACAGACACTGGAGTCGCATCTCTAGGAAGCGAAACAACACGCAGATACACTATAGGTGCAGTTGAAGGCCCCATCGGTTGTAGAAAGGATGAAGAGGTCTTAATAACAATGCACAACTCAACAGGAGATCCATATGCTTCAAAGAAAAGTGATGTAAGCCACTCAATGGCTTCAACCTATGCAAGATAAGGCATGCCAGTTGTTTATAGAGGTTGAAAGCCGAGGAGCAAAGTTAGAACAAGTCATCACCAGAATAGAACAATGCCTAGAAGGTCCAGTGAACAACGCAGTAATCCAGGAGTTCACCGAACAAGAAGCCACAAAAAAGCAGCAAGTTGAAGTAGCTCAGGCCAAGATCGAGGCATTCGAAGTTGAACTGATCAAACCAGAGTGACTCGAAACGAGTCACAGGCGACTGTTGGGGGCTTGCTGGCCCTTGACCACATTTTGGGATTTTCTTGGTCATGTTGACCTATTTTGAGACTTTGATAGCCTGTCGAAGGACGAGCGCAAGATGACACAAACATCATAGGATCTTGGCCCCCTTTTTGGGTTTTTCAGAATATGTAATGGGAATGGGATGTCAGGCCATGGGTTTACCCATGTTCAGGCCTATTTTGTATGTATAAATAGAAGGATAGGCAATGTAAGAAGGAGAGAATAGTGCATCTATGTGATGTGAATGTATCCTAAGTGTGAGTAGAGTATGTTAGTGCTTTGTGCATGACTTTAAGAGACTTGTAGAGACAAGTGCAAGTCCTTATAGTAGATTGTGGAAAGCTTAGTGATGTAACGCAATGAAGAAGGATCTAGCGAGCTACGCAGATCTTTGTTCTGTGCGGAGTAAGGGCTTTGATGGCTTTGTGCTTGTAACTGATTGACTGAAGATAATAAAGAAGAAGAGTTGGTGGACATAGCCCCAAGGTGGGGGTGAACCACGTAAGAACTGTGTTATGTGCTTTGTGCTTTGTCTTGATGTCTTCATATGTTATATGCTAAGTGCTCTAATATGTTTAGATAGATCTATTTATTCTTTGTGCTTATCATATGTGAGAATGTTAGATCTGATCTAGATAGTCATGCTTAATGCTTGATATGATCATTCTGGTCCATTTGTCTATGTTGAGTGCTTAAATACTGTAGATTAGTGTGAATGTTGTGAAGCTTTGTTTTATCAACGAAGTGAATAGTGATTGCATATTGAGGAACTGACGGTGCTAAGTGTTGTATTAAGTGTTATAATCACAGATCTGTGTCCCAGCTAAGGTTGCAGACACCTGAGTCTTGCAACCACCCCTACCTCTACCTCAGGTGAGACTTCATCTGCTTCGCAAGTGTTGCCAAAAGGTCCGGTAGTTAGGGATTTGTTGGTGTGTTGTTGTAACATTGAACCCTAGGTCTACCCCTGTCCCAAATGTTCCATCATGGTTTCCTGACTTTTCCCAATTGTTTGAGTTTCTTGATTTTTTTTTAGTTGTTTGGGTTTCTTGAGTTTTTTTAGCTCTTTGGGTTTGTTGCAAGATTGTTCCTATGTAGACGACTTATGTTGGATAGTTGGTTGTCATTTATTTCAACCCTAGTCAACCCTAGAAGAAGCATATAGAAGTGATGGGTGTATTTGGAGAAGTCTCTAAAGTAGTCCCCTTATGGCGTATCTCTAAGTAGGGTCCTGACATGAAGATGCTTTGAAGAAGTCTGCAAGAAGCCCTAGAAATATGGTTAAGTGGTTAAGAAACCCTAGAGGTGTGGTCATGAATCCCAAAGTGTTTTGAAGAAAAAGAGCATCAAGGACATTGTAAATACATGCACAAACCTCATAGATGGATAGTCCTCATCTTACCATTTTCAACAGTCAGTCATACACCATGTGGTTCTTCACGGTTGAGGAAATATTCCCTCTTCAATATGGAAGCCCCAAAGTATGGTTAAGAAGCCCTAAACAGTTATAACAAGAGGTGACAAGTCGAACCCCAATTTAATTAAAAGAAGAAAATTTGTTGCAAACAATAAATTACATGTCAGCCCCATTGAAAAATAAATATTAAGGATATTGTTGGTAAATTTGGCCCAAATGGAATAATCATTAAAAAATTAAATTGAATTTTATTTGGGTCAAGTCGACCGTAAAAAGAGGGTGTCAAATCTAGTATAAATAAGAAACCTAGGAGTTCATTTGTACATCAAATCAAATTATTTTTATTTGAGGTAACCAAGGAGATCTGAGGAGAATTTCAGAGAGAATATGAAGTGAAGAAGAATGAAATTCCAAGGAAGGATGAAGTCTTGTGATGATGTGTTCTAAGGTATGTTGTTTAAAGGTCATCATCCCATTTTCACAATAACGTTTTTTATAGAATGATTCAAATAGTGAAACTTGGAGGATGTTGGGACCACATTTTAGGGTACATGTAGTAAAAATTCCATCTTCTGGGTTGTTGTATTTTTTGAGATACACTCTGTGGAAGATAGGTTTTTTTACTAGTCCTAAAACTAGTCTCAAACAGGTGTTATGAGAACAACAGTCATAAATTCTTCATAGAGGATCCAAATTCTGTGAGACCAATTGCATTGGAACGATTGCAGTCCATAGTATGTTGTGTGAGAGTTTTATAACCAGATATCAAATTTTCAGTGTGTGGCATGCTCTACAAGTTCGCTCTCCAGAATAGTCCATACTTCAACAAGGTCTCCCATTTTCTCTATAGCACCTTTTTAGGGATGATTTAGGGAATAAAACTTGGAGAAATTTTAGAAAAAAATTAAATAATATTGAACACAAGTTTCATACCTTTATTCATTACATGTACAAAGTTATGCTTGTTGAAATTTAGGGTTTGTGACTAATCCAAAAAACTAGTCCTGCGAGATTGAGGTAAAGTTTGATGAAGATGTTATTCTCTTGTTGTTGAATTTGAGGAGGCTCTGCGGGTATGTGATCGCATACACTAGGTTTCTACATGACTAAAGGTATCATTTCTATGTGTTCTATTTTGATGGTTATGGTATATTCTTAAGGAATATCTTGGATGATTTAGCACTGCATGCTTAAGGCATGCTTTTGGCATATGGTTTGAGGAGGATCTTGCATACTGGACACATAGTTTGAGATTTACTTTGGTATATGTTTATATGTTTGAGGCACATGTTGGTACATAGTTGATGGATGTTAAGCTACATGATTTAGTACATGGTTGATGGATGTTATGGTACATGCTTTAGTACATGGTTGATGGATGTAATGGCACAGGTTTGAGGCATATATTGCTACATGGTTTATGGATATGGAACATGCTTGTTGCATGGATTATATGAAACACATGTATTGGCATATGATTTGATGCACATCTTGGTGATGGTCCTGGTGTATGATTTATGAGAGTGGATCCAGTCTTATTGATAATGTTATTGATGATTAGGTATCACTATCAATGATAGGGACAATGATAGGTTGGATGATGGTCCTGGTGTATGATTTATGAGAGTGTATGGTTTGTGACTAATCCAAAAAACTAGTCTTGCGAGACTGAGGTAAAGTTTGATGAAGATGTTATTCTCTTGTTGTTGAATTTGAGGAGGCTCTGCGGGTATGTGATCGCGTACACTAGGTTTCTACATGACTAAAGGTATCATTTCTATGTGTTCTATTTTGATGGTTATGGTATATTCTTAAGGAATATCTTGGATGGTTTAGCACTGCATGCTTAAGGCATGCTTTTGGCATATGGTTTGAGGAGGATCTTGCATACTGGACACATAGTTTGAGATTTACTTTGGTATATGTTTATATGTTTGAGGCACATGTTGGTACATAGTTGATGAATGTTAAGCTACATGATTTAGTACATGGTTGATGGATGTTATGGTACATGCTTTAGTACATGGTTGATGGATGTAATGGCACAGGTTTGAGGCATATATTGCTACATGGTTTATGGATATGGAACATGCTTGTTGCATGGATT
>ML782673.1:68870-86361 GCA_009831015.1 Picea engelmannii
ACATGTATTGGCATATGATTTGATGCACATCTTGGTGATGGTCCTGGTGTATGATTTATGAGAGTGGATCCAGTCTTATTGATAATGTTATTGATGATTAGGTATCACTATCAATGATAGGGACAATGATAGGTTGGATGATGATAGTGACAGGTTGATTATCAGTGACATGTCGAATATCAGTGACAACTTGATTATCAATAACCTATCGATGATAGGTTCATTCTACACTTATATTTTAGGGTGGAAGGAAGGGGCAAGGAAAGGGGGTTGTAGCCTCCTTCTGGTTAGAGCTGGAGAATACTGGGATTTGGAGCTTCCTTCAGGTTGGATATTGTAAATTAGAGGGTCGTAGCCTCCCTCCAGTTGGATTTGGAGAATACAGGGAGTTGGAGCTTCCTTCAGGTTGGAGCCTGTAAATCAGGGGGTAGGAGACTCCTTCTAGTTGGAGCTGGAGAATTCATGGAGTTTTAGATTCCTTTAGATTAGAGCCTGTAAATAGGGGGTTGGATACTCCTTCTAGTTGGTGCTAGAGAATTTGGAAGTTGGTGCTGCCTATGAATGTAATCTTTGATATATAAGAAAGCATTTCATGTTTTTCTCCCATTTGGGTTTCCACGTAAAATGTTGGTGTACTGTCTATCTATGTATGATGTGATGAATTGTTTATGGTTATATTTTTATGATATGTTAAATGCAATCATAAGTGAATGGAATCATTGATAATTTAATGTTGTGATTGAAATTTGTAAAAAATGTTCAATATTGATTCACCCGCCCTCTCAGCATTGGTGAATATTCCAACAATTGGTATCAGAGTAGGTCCTTCAAGAATCAGTATAACTGTTGAAAGGTAGATCAAGGATAATAGATACACAGATAATAGAATACCAATATTTGATGGCCGAGATGGTTATAATTATGAGATGTGGAACATAAGGATGATTGTTTTTTTACAAGAATAGGGATTTTATGTTTGGAGATCAATTGTTACAAGATACACCGCTTCAAAGAAACCAAAGACTGCAACAAAGAAGGAATTGAAAAGAACAATAAAATAGAAATGGATTTCATTCTAGAAGGATTACCTGATTGATTAAAAGACAAAGTGGGACAATGTTTATAAGCTAAATATCTTTGGGATAAGCTACACAATATATATTATAAGGAAACTCCTCTTATCACAGAGGCAAAGGAAGTTGAAGAATATATCGAAACAAAACAAGAAGAATGATGCTCATCATGTCAAACAGATCCAAAAGAATAATATTGTGAATAAGGTGCATTGGATTTTGAGGCTGAACTAATCAATGCTTAAGTGATCAAAGAAAGGAAAGGAGGGAAAACAAGTCTCTCAAGGAAGAAATGATCAACTTGATAAAGGAATGTTTTGAAGAATTCAAAAAGGTTATCATAATTCTAAATGGTCAACTAGAATAAGCCAAAGTAAGTGAATAAACTCTTAAGTATCTTTTGAAAAAGAAACAACGTTTGGAGGTCGAAATCGTATCACAACGAAAGGAAGCAATGAAGAGGGGAGATATTTTGACAAATCATATTAAGGAAATATCTGAGGAATTAAATAATCTTGAAGCGGAATTTATTCAACAACAAAGAAGACTTGAAGAAGAAAGCATCTCCTTGAAGACCCAATTTGAAGAAGCAAAGAGAATGGAAGAAGTTATGAAGATCCAGATGATGAAGAAGGAAGAAGATTGTGAGAAACTTGAAGAATAAGTTGTTACATTAAGGGTTGAAGTTGACAACCTCATTAAGAAATTGAAGAGCTCTCAAGTACTAGAAGATATTATCTTCTATCAAAGGTCACCATTCAATAAAACATGTCTTGGATACACCAGTGAAGCCCCATGTAAAGAATATGCAAATACCAATTCCAACAAAACTGTTGAAGAGAGAATAAGCTCCACACGACCAATAATGAAAGTTGAAGAGAAGTGTTCCAGGCTGTCGAAAATAAAGAATGAAGAGAAGGCTAATAATTGTGCAGACATTCTCAAAGGAAATAATCATTGTCAAAAAGAGTCAAAGAGGAATCATGTAATACCCTTAGGCTGACCCTAACTATCCATATAAATGTAAGTGAAAATATAGGCTGGCGAGCCAGGATATTTTGGGTCAAAACTTCTTGTGTTGTAATACCCCAGGTCAATTCCGAGTTGTAAATGTAAAAATCAATTATAGACTGGTGAGATAGGTTGTTATAGGCCATAAGACTTATGGGATTATTAGGCAAGAGAGCCTAGATGATAAAGGCCAGTGAGCCTATTATTTTAATATGTAAACACTCATATTATTAATGAAAACACACCATTGTTTCATACCAACCATGTAAAAGAGTATGGGGGGCTAAAATCCACTAGAAAGGGAAAGACAGGCTAAGATTCTAGGAAGGGGATAAGCTAGGGGGCTTAATCCTAATGGAATATTAAATTAGAATTCCTTAAGGATAAAGTAATGGATATGAATATATCCTAAGTTCTAAAGTAGGGACAAGGGAGTCCCTTAGCTTCCAAGTGTCTTAAAGGACACAAGAATGTATATATATATTGGGGGATGATCATTCCTTCATGGGGGAGCTGTGAATCGTACCTTACGATACTAGATTGTACTGGTTAGATCAGGATTTTAATTGATTAAGGGGTTTTTCAGGCACGTAGTACTGAAGAAGTGGGTTGTCATAGTCATAGGACTGAAGAAGCGAGTTGTCAAGCCCATGAGAATTCTCTCCATGTGAGAGAACTATTGGGAATTGATTTTCCAAGGTGCCAAACTACAACTACAGGTATATGATACTTACTGTATATCCTATTGTTGAAGCCTCGGAAGGGAAGTGGGGCAACGGAAGGACTGTTGAGCAGAGAAGGGGCACCCTTCCTGGGGTGGGATAGGCATGTGGGGAATGATAGACTGTAGGATGTTAGTTTTAGTTTTCACATATGTCTGAGTTTGTATGTTGTCAAAGCGACCTTATCCCAAATAGAAACCATTTACCCAGGTGTAATTTATCCCCACCTCATGGGTGACCCACTACTGAGAGTTATGAGCAGTGTGGTCTAATGCTCGAAGGAACATAGAAGGTCTACATCTAGTTTTTTTTTATTTCCTGAGATGAGTGTCATCCATGTGCTTATTTAAATTATTGTGTGTGTGTGCAATTATGAGTTTTTGTCATGGAATATCTTTTGTAAAATTTTACATATGAATTGTTATTGTTGCATGTATGTTGTTCTTATTTCCTCTCAACTTTGTTTAGATGCAAAATTTATTATTCAATTTAATGTTGTGATTGAAATTTGTAAAAAGTGTTCAATATTGATTCACCCACCCTCTCAGTATTGGTGAATAGTCCAACAATAGGTATCAAAGTAGGTCCTTCAAGAATCAGCCTAACCTTTGGAAGGTAGATCATGGATAATAGATACACAGATAATAGAATACCAATATTTGATGGTCGGTATGGTCATAGTTATGAGATGTGGAACATAAGGATGATTTTTTTTTACAAGAATAGGGATTTTGTGTTTGGAAATCAATTGTTACAAGATACACCACTTCAAAGAAACCGAAGATTACAGCCAAGAAGGAATTGAAAAGAAACAATAAAATAGCAATGGATTTAATTCTAGAAGGATTACCTGATTCATTAAAAGACAAAGTGAGACAATGTTCATAAGATAAATAGCTTTGGGATAAGCTACATAATATCTACTATAAGGAAATTCCTCTTATCATAGAGCCAGAGGAATTTGAAGAAGATATCAAAACATAACAAGAAGAATGATTCTCATCATGTCAGACAAATCCAAAAGAAGAATATTGTGAAGAAGGTGCATTAGATTTTGAGGCTGAACTAATCAATGCTTAAGTGAGGAAAGAAAGGAAAGGAGGGAAAACAAGTCTCTTAAGGAAGGATTGATCAACTTGATAAAAGAAGGTTCTGAATAAGTCAAGCGGGTTATCATAAATCTAAATGATCAACTGGAAGAAGCCAAATTAAGTGAAGAAACTCTCAAGGATCTTTTGAAAAAGAAACAATGTTTGGAATTCAAAATTGTATCACAATGAAAGGAAGCAATGAAGAGGGAAGAGATTTTGAAAAATAATATTAAGGAAAGATCTGAGGAATTAAACAAGATTGAAGAAGAATTTATTCAACAACAAAGAAGACTTGAAGAAGAAATCATCTCCGTGAAGACCCAACTTGAAGAAGTAAAGAGAATGAAAGAAGTTATGAAGATCCAGATGATGATGAAGGAAGAAGATTGTGAGAAGCTTGAAGAATAAGTTGTTACATTACCGGTTGAAGTTGACAACCTCAATAAGAAATTGAAGAGATCTAAAGTACTAGAAGATATTATCTTCTATCAAAGGTCACCATTCAATAAAGCAGGTCTTGGATACACCAGTCAGGCCCCATGTAAAGAAGATGCAAATACCAATTCCAAAAAAATTGTTGAAGAAAGAATAAGATATGTCATCCCCCACTTTTAGGGATAACTAGGAGATCATGTCTCGATGCCCACAGGTCCTAGACATGGAGTACCGAGAGCCGAATCAAATTTTAGCATGGCCCTGCAGGGCCCATCTTTTCTCCCTTTTAGCACCTCTACTTTTCCAGCAGCAGCAACATCCATCACCATTGGCTTGGTCTTGTGTAAGAAATGGTTCTTGCTCCATGAGGTAATGAGTTTGGGTATCATAGTATGTGTCACTCTGATCCTCAAAACCTTTGAATATGTGCATTTAATTCCTTTTGTTTCTAAAAAATCATTGGATCTTATACTTTCCCACTTGACCATATTTGGGGGGAATGGCAGGATGCCCTAGTAAGACTGTGTCCGTAGGTTTTGGTTTTCCACTGGGGGGATTACTAAAGATTCATCGTCTGCTCCCATCATAGAACCACTTTTTCATCTTGCATCCCACTCATCTATCCCATTACACTTGTTCGGACACTAGGCTGACCAATCATTTTTGGGTTGCACCTTACCTCATAGGAAGAAGGGGATAAAGGCCCAGAAGATAAAAGAAAGCTGGAAAAAGATAAAAGCCTAAAAATAGAACCTCGATATGCTTCACCCAGGGATCCCCGAGAAAGCAGTAAAAGGATTCTCAGCAAGAAACAAGAGGGACCCATAAAAAATAATAAAGACAATACCTAGTCAGAGGATAGGGGGTCTCATCATGAGCCAGCCTATTAGGTCCATGGGTACCTAGTAGTATGACACTACTAGCATCTCGTTACCACGTCAGGGTAGTGACTCTTGGTTGCATGGCCAAGAGAAAGGGGGTCTCATCATGAGCCATCCTTCTCATTTCTGTGAAAGTACTTGTGGGTAAAGTTTCACCAGTGGTCACCATGCCAGGGTAGTGTCCGTTGATTAGCTTCTTGAAGAAAAAGAAATAATAATAAAGAATAAAAGGAATGAATTGGACTTGGAAAGATTGCATCCAAGACAGGTGCAAATCACCTTCTACAAAGGCACCCATAGGTAAAAATTTGCATCCCCTGCTTCCACTGCACCCATTCTCAGGACATCCCTTATCCACATCACCCACTTACATGGCTTAGATGAAGCCTTTTCCAGGAACTTTCCTTTTCCAATGGACACTAGACCAATAGGACGCCCTGTCACTTTTCCCATACTTATATTGAAGGATTGCATAATGTCTTTGAGCTTTTAACTGGGGTAATAGAGGTTTTATGCGCATGTTTAATAATATTGATGATGAGATGTGATTGAAATTTCTATGATCCTTGTGACTTATGAGCCCATGGAGGGCGTAGTTGTTGATGTGTAGGATCATGCTCGATGGACAGGTACCATGTTAGACAGGTACACATGGGGAGATGATCAGTTTGGACCTCTATGGAGATGAAGAGACCACCTGATGGATGTTGAGACCCCATCAGGGGGTAGAGACAAGACATAGGGGTTTGCACAAGAGAGAAGGAGGATGTCTTGTAGAGGCACCCCGACAAAGCTTGACCTAGGGGGGTTGTCCCCTTTTTAGTGGAACGTTGGCCTTGAAAGGTGTAGGACGTCATCCATGAGATCCATGGCATCATCCTTGCTTCATGGACGCTTTGACAGATGGACAGAGCTATCACATACCCACTACCTAAATCGGATTTTTTTGGTCTTCTGCCAGACCAAAACCCCTAATTATCCATGGAGGCCCAGCATAAGCTGGCTCTTTCTCTCTCCTTCTTCGTTCCCAGGTGATCGCGGGTCATGTTCATGGTTCAATTTGAACGCAATGCCTATTTGTATTTCACGCCTCAGTGCTATAGTAATGTCTAAACATTCGACTCTGCAACCGTCGAACCCCGACAGGGCTAGCGACCGACCAATGGGGATGAATCCCTACAGGGTCAGTAAATGGCCAATAGGAACAAACCTCAACATGGGTAGAGAACCACCAGTGAGAATAGGCCCCATCACGCGGTTAAGTGGAATACAGGTGGCGAAAAGGAAAACTCGACACGGTAGTCAACATGATGGGAGGGGGCCCCACTTCACACACCACACTATTCTGGACCCCGCCCCATTAAAGGAAAAATGGCAAGGGGGGTCCAGAATCCACTTGAGCGTCATTGATCATGATGAGTTAATCTCGACCGTTCGAGAGTTGCGTGTCCAATTTCGGACCCCCCCCCATTAAAGGCAGAATGGCAAGGGGGCTCTGGAATGAATCCTCAACCATAGATATGAGCGAGTGGACTCTGGCCATCCAGATCTGTTCGCTACTTACCTTTATGCGCATTCGCGCCCCAGCTTAAAGCTGACATCTCTACCTCACAACAGACGGTCATCCCAGACCCAGGATCCTCCAAGAGGATCCTGACCATTCATTAGAGCCTGACCACATGCTAACATCTCAAGGTTTATAAGTCTGGACTTCAGGGTTTGAGAGCATGGGGTAACATGTCCCTTCGGTATCCCGAATGTCAAAACAGTGAAGTGTTGAACAAACCTCAATCGGAGATTAGCCCCTTGAGTTAAGCATTGGTCAATATGAACTCTTCCCATATGACCACCACCTTTCTTCCGTCAGGATTTATCAAGGAGAGAGCCCGACCTATTGTCAACAGGACTCCCGAATCCCTGATTCCCGATTTCCCAAAATGGGTAATCTCTTTGACACGTCACCCCCTTAAATCGAACGGCCCACAACTGCTCCGGGGTTTCCACCTTGGAGAGTTTCGATCCCTTGTCATCAGGACTCTCGATTCTGCGATCCCCAATTTCCCATAATGGGAGATCATACGACACGTGGCCTGACGCAGGGCGTGCCACCTAGGCACGTCCGTTCACAGGATCTTCTTCTTATTCTCGGCCCGAAGAGCTCTAAGTCTCTTCTGTTTCCCTATCAGGAAATCTCCACCCACAGTTCTCTTCGTTGGGCTTCCCTCCTTCTACTTATCAGAGGATCGGAACTCGCAGCTTCACAAGTTCTCGGTTGATCACTGGGCTCTCAAATCCCCGAGACCTGATGCGTCAGTCAATGTTGACTTCCTCCTGTCAGAACTTCCGCTCTATCGTGACTTCACTTCTTGTGATATTAACACTTTGAATTTCCAACTCTCAATAACCGGTGTACCGAGATTCCAATGCGCGTGTGGGTTGACTTTTCAATGGTCCCTTATCTCGTCGAGAATTCGGACTTTGGAAGATCACGAATCCTAACGCCGATATTTGATGACTTATCGCGGTGAGATTCTGATGGCTTATGACATCTGTCCTCCACTCACCAACTCCGCTATGGCCCACACTATCCTCCAATGGTCGATCTATCTCTTATCGCAATATCGCGATCCCCGTGGCCAATCCCTCGAGTCTTTTCTTGCGAGACCCTGATACACGATCCCACGTGCAGATCTGATGGTTCTCCTTTGACCAGATCTGACGACTACCCTTCTTCCTCGCTCCTCGCGCCTTCGTGACTTGGGATACCCAATACTTGGGCTCTCACCTTGCGAACCCTGAGTTCGCGAGATCTCTCGATCTCTGCCACCTGTCCCCCTCAAATGGACAACTCCTAGTCCTTCGCCACTTCGCCACTTCGCGTCCTCGTGACTTGGAGTACCCAATATTTGGGCTCTCAACTTGAGAACTCTTGAGTTCGCGAGATCTCTCGATATCTTCCACCTGTCCTCCTTAGATGGATGACTCCTAGTCCTCTCGCCAATTCACCGCTTCGTGTCTCGCGGTTCGCGACCCTTGACACCAAATTCTCAGCCCTTCCACTCACGAGATCCTGACCTGCGATGTGCCACCTGTCCGCTTACCGACTCCTATGGCCCCACACCATTCTAGTGGTCATCGAGATATAGCGTATCGTAATATCGTGATTCTCGTTACCAAACCTTGGATACTTTTCTCACGAGGTCTCGATAGGCGATCTCGTGAATAATCCAACGGCCCTGACCGACTTGGATCAACGATTCATCCCTCCTGAGATTTGAATCCTTCCCACACTTGTGCTGTAACTACCTCGCACCTCTGAAAGATCTAACGACTCTCGGAACTTCGTGAAATCTCCTCCAAAGATTTCATCCGTCCGTTCTCCCTTTGAGGATTCTGCGAAATGAATAAGTGCCTCTCCACGAGATTCCTTCACTTCTTCGCCAACCTGCGACGTTTCTTGCAAATTCAAGTCGCACTTATCTACACTGATATTCACCGACTCAGAGGCCTACCCTTCCTGAGCTTTGCTAGATTACTTCAACCTCAACGAGGTTCTTTGCATGCAGTCCTTGTGGCAAACCTGCGAACACTTCAACTGTTCGAGCTTCCTTTGACTCTGCGCATGCCCGTAGCATTAGTCCTTCAATACTTCGCTCAGTTACATGACTGAGATTCTCCTTAGCCTGCGCACTCCTTGCACAGCTTTAGCAACCCACGTTCACTTCTAAGCGAACGAGAACAAAAGTTAAACTATCTGAGCTTCCATCAACGCACTCCTTGCGGATGTTTTCGACTACACTCCTTGCAGGAATCCTTGCTCAGATAGAGAAGCGATTGAAACTCATTCCTCCTTATCCTCAGAATTTTGTTTAAAACATGAAATCATACACACAGCATAATAGTAAATGCTTAACAGGAAGTAAATACTCATGAGAATAGCATTCAACACACATACACAGAGAATAACACAACATCCATGAATTTGAATCAACTTCTTCTATTAATTCAAGATCTATACATGGGTGTTCTTCTACAACTTTCTGCTATTCTCCTATGCTCTCCCTACTCTGAATTATGCTGGCTAATGTTACAATGAGAAATGAGGGTGTCTATATCCGTTTTCCCTCTTGCACTCTAAAACTTTCTAATCTAAGAATTCAATTCTACCTACTTACATCTACTACTATGAATGCCTCCATCTACATCATAAAAGAGCGTATGGCTCGAGGTCTGATTACATTTTACCAAGGCGCCTAAATTAAATGATCTCATTTATGTTTAGCGCATCAACTTCAAGGGAAAATTTAAAAATTGGCACTGGCGTGTGCTCAGCTATCCTTTGTCTTCTGTGTTGGCTCGCTTGTCTCGGGAAATGCTCCTACATCATACTCCCTCACTTGAAAATTTGCACGGGCTCCTGTCCATGAGCTCCTGCACGGTATTTCCATGCTTCCGTATCTCTACTTCAGTCTCCCAGCTGGCATCTTCAACTGGATGGTCCTTCCACTTGACCAAATATTCGAAATATTCTTTCCTTCTGGTTTTCTTACCCACTCGTTTATTCATTATCTGTTCCATCTGTGGCTTCTCTGCAACTGGCATCTGCTTCTGCCACTAGATCTCTGGTTGATCATCACTTTCTTCTCCTGCTTCATCAGCTTTATATGGATATAAATCCGAAACATTAAATGTCAGAGATATTCTGATCCCGTTCGATAACTCAATTTCATAAGCATTCTATCCCAATTTCTTCAAGACCTTGCATGGCCCAATTTTCTTCATTTTTAATTTATTATATGTTCCCCTCGGGAACCTTTATTTCCTCAAATGCGCTAGAACTAGATCACCAACTTCAAACTGAAGTTGTCTTCTATGCTGATTGGCTCTGCGCTTGTACTCCTGGCTTGATTTCAATAGTCGCTCCTTCACCCTGGTGTGAAGTTCTTTCATCGCTTCAGCGAATTCTTCTGCACTAGCACTGCTAGTCACAGTCTGTTTTGAATCCCTCAATTCAGAAACTCCTCTCGGCTGCATTCCATATACAATCTGAAATGGACTCCGGCCTGTGCTCCTGTTCACTGAATCATTGTATGCGAACTCTGCTTGCGGCAATATGCTATCCCAGCTGCTATGGTGCTTGGTCACCAAGCTCCTCAATAAGTCTCCCAGACTTCTGTTAACCACTTCTGTTTTTCCATCCGTCTGGGGATGATAAGCAGAACTAAACATCAAATTAGTTCCTAGCTTCTTCCATAATGTCCTCTAGAAATTCCCTATGAATTTTGTGTCTCTGTCTGAAACTATGCTTTTCGGCAATCCATGAAGTCGAACGACCTCCTTGAAGAACAAATTTGTGATGTGAGTCGCATCACTAGTATTATGGAATGGGATAAAATGTGCCATCTTGGAAAACCTATCCACTACCAGAAAGATGGAATCAACACCCCTTTGGGTCCTTGGCAACCCCAATATAAAATCCATGCTAATTTCATGCCACGACTTGTCTGGTATGGACAATGGCTGATAAAATCCTGCATTCTGCTTTCTTCCCTTTGAATGATGGAAAATTCTACATCTGTCGACAAACCTCTTGACCTATGACCGCATCCCTGGCCAAAAGTATGACTCACTTAGCTTTTCAATTGTCTTATCATGACTGAAGTGTCCGGCCAATCCCCCACTGTGTTTCTCTTTCAACAGATTCTCCCTCATGGATCAATTCGGGATACACAACTGATTTCCCTTAAACAACAACCCTTCCTAGATCACGTACTCTATCCACTGACTTCTGTCTCTGAGAACTGGATTCTCAGCTGCTTCATACGCTTCCTTAAAGTTGGAATCGTCTGCATACATGTCCTTAAAATCATCAAAGCCTAATGTCCGAACTTCGAACTCCTGCAACAACAAACACTTCCTGCTCAAAGCATCAGCAACTTTGTTAGCAGTACTAGAAATATATTTTACAACAAAAGTGAAATTTTGCATGTATTCAACCCATTTAACATGCCTCTGATTCAACCTTTCCTGTTGAGTCAAAAATTGTAATGCATGGTTATCACTATATAAAACAAATTCCTTTGGAATCAAATAGTGTCTCCATTTTTTTAATGCCTGTATGATGGCATAAAATTCCTTATCATATGTGGAATATTTCTCTTTTGCCTCATTCAGCTTCTCGCTGAAATATGCAATCGGTCTGTCTTCTTGGCTCAAGATTGCTCCTATGGAAAACCTGCTTGCATCACATTTTACCTGAAATGTTTTCTGAAAATCCGGCAACACCAAAACCGGTTGCTCCGTGATCTTCTGCTTCAATAGATTGAAGCTCCTCTCAGCCTCTGCTATCCAGTGAAAAGATTTATGTCTTTTCTTCACTGTGTCCATCATTGCTGCACTAATCCCGCTGAAATTCCTGATGAATTTTCAGTAGAAACTAGCCAAACCGTGAAAACTTCTCACCTCAAATATGTTCCTTGGTGATGGCCAATTCTTGAATACCTCCACCTTATCTGGATCCATCCTCAACTCATTTGCAAATATAACAAAACCCAGATAAATGAGCTCTGTCTTCATAAAAGAGGACTTCTTCATGTTTATCAACAGTTTTTCTTGCTGTAATCGCTTCATCACAATAGCCAAATGCTTCAGATGTTCAGCCTTTGTCTTGCTGAAAACCAATATGTCATCCAGATACACAATGACAAATTTCCCGATGAATTCCTTTAGGAATTCATTCATCAACCTCATAAAGGTACTTGGTGCATTCGTCAAGCCAAACGGCATGACAAGCCATTCATACAAACCTTCGTTTGTCTTGAATGTTGTTTTCCATTCATCACCTTCTCTCATACGAATATGATGATATCCACTTCTCAAATCTATCTTTGAAAAAAAATTTGCTCCACTTAAGCAATCCATCAGATCATCCATTCTCGGCAATGGAAATCTATACCTGATAGTTATCTTATTAATGGCTCTTGAATCAGTGCACATCCTCCAGCCTCCGTCTTTCTTCGGACTGAGTACTGTCGGAACAACACATGGACTCAAGCTTTCTCTGACCAATCCCTTGTCCAATAAATCCTGGACCTCTCTTTTAACCTCTTCATTCTCCTACGGCGTCAATATGTACGCGGCTTTGATTGGAAAACTAGCTCCTGGTATGAGATCAATGTGATGGCTCACACTTCTCACTGGTGGCAACGAACGAGGTAATTCGTCCACTACAATATTAGCGAACTCTTCTAGCAGTTCCTAAACTTCTCCTGGTAAATCATCCACCCTTGTACTAGTCAGAACAATTCTCGGTTTTCTGACCACAAAGAACTGTGGATCCTCCTTCTTCTTAACTTCTGTAAGAAGTTCCTTCCCACTCATGAGAAGTACTGTGTTGCTTACTTCCGGTTTTACCTCTTTATCCTCAATTGGATGCAACATATGGGTTCTCCCATTCTTCGTCAGGGTATATGTGTTCATTCTCCCATCATGAATCACATTTCTATCATATTGCCATGGCCTACCCAGTAATAAATGACAAACATCCATAGGAATGACATCACATAAAATCTTGTCATTATATCCTCCTATTTTAATGTCAACTAAGCACTATTTAGTGACATTTACCTGATGTCCCTTCTGCAGCCATGAAACTTTGTATGGACTCGGGTGATCAGTTGTCTCCAACTCTAGCTTTTCTACCATCTTGGTTGAAACGAGATTATCGGTGCTTCCACTGTCCACGATGACCTTGCACACTCTATCCTTGGTCTTGCAAGCAATCCTAAAAAGATTGTTCCTCTGCGCTAAATTCTCCATCTCTTTCTCTGGCGTCAAAAGGACCTTCCGCATCACTAGTGATCTTCCTCCTTCAGCGTACTCTGCCTCAACATCTCGCCTCTGTGCCTCAGCGATGTGAGTCTCTCCAGTTTCTTTCTTTTTCTCTCGACACTCGAATGACTTGTGCCCATTTTTTCCACATGTGAAGCATGTGATTACTCCACCTCTTCCTCTTCCTCTACCTCTAGTACGAGGAAACCTATTATTATCAGCATATCCTCCTCTCTACTCAGTATGTTGTTCTCTTTGCTCAACATATCGCCCTCGCTGTGAACTTCCACCTCTCTCTGTCTGAGTCTGAGGTTTCTTCCAGTCATCCTTAGGCTTCTGGTATTTATCTTGGGGAACCGATTTGCCTTTGGTCTGACTCCTGCCTCTATCTTGCTGACCTTGCTTATGGCTCATCTTCTCTTTAGCTTTCAAAGCCATTTGATAGGCATCCTCCACCGTTCGGATGGTTGCCATATTTATTTCATCCTGAATTTCATACCTCGGGACATTCATATACCTGGCCACCTTTTCGTCATTGTTCTCGCGATGACCTACCCTGATATTCAACCTATAGAATTCCTCAGTATATTCCTTCACCGTCATCAACTTTTGTCTCAAGTTCCGCATCCTCCTGAACAGAGAAATTTGATAATCCCTGGGAATGAATTTTTCCTTCATCTTTGCAATCATCCTGTCCCAACTCTTAATTTTCGGCTTTCCTTGGCAACGCTTGTCAGCTTATAGTTCATCCCACCACAAGGCTACATGTCCTTTTAATCTCGTGATGGCATGCCTGACCTTCTTATCCTCTTTGATATCTTCATAATCGAAGTAAGTGTCTAGAGCTCTAATCCAATCTAGCAGCTCTTCCGCATCCAGATTTCCCTCATAAACTAGAATGTCCATATTTACCTTTGTACTCATCCTTGCAACAGCTTTGAGTAAGCGTTCACTCGCTGCATCTTCCGTTGGGATTTATTCTCCTCCATGTCCATCATCCTCTTCATCTTCAGATTCACTGATATCTTCTACATCAGCTTTGCGCCTTCGTGATGTCTCCATGTCTTCCATTCTGGCACAAAGATTTCGTATTTCTCTCTCCATGTCTAGATTCTGCCCTTGTCTACCTCTTTCTCTGGACAATTTTCTTTCCTCCTCTGGATCGGGTGATTGTCTACCCCCTCTCCTTGGCGGCATGGTGAACTCTCCTTGTCCTCTGTTACAAAAAGCAAAGAAGCTTTTCTAGGCTCTGATACCACTTGACGCAGGGCGTGCCACCCAGGCACGTCCGCTCACAGGATCTTCTTCTTCTTCTCGACCCGAAGAGCTCTAAGTCTCTTCTATTTCCCTATCGAGAAATCTGCACCCATAATTCTCTTCACTGGGCTTCCCTCCTTCTACTTATCAGAGGATCAGAACTCCCAGCTTCGCAAGTTCTCGGTTGATCACTGGGATCTCAAATTCCCGAGACCCGATGCGTCAGTCAATGCTGACTTCCTCCTGTCGAAACTTCCGCTCTATCGTGACTTCGCTGCTCGCGATATTAACACTTTGAATTTCCAACTCTCGATAACCGGTGCGTCGAGATTCCAACGGGTGCATGGGTTGACTTTTCAACGGTCCCTTATCTCACCGAGACTTTGGACTTCGCAAGATCATGAATCCTAACGCCGATATTTGATGACTTCTCGCAGCGAGATTCCGATGGCTTATGCCATCTATCCTCCACTCACCAACTCTGTTATGGCCCACACTATCCTCCAACGATCGATCTATCGCTTATCGCAATATCGCGATCTTTGTGGCCATCCCTCGAGTCTTTTCTTGTGAGACCCCGATACATGATCCCACGTGCAGATCTGACGATTCTCCTTCGACCAGATCCAACAGCTACCCTTCTTCCTCGCTCCTTGCACCTTCGTGACTTAGGATACCCAATACTTGGGCTCTTACCCTGTGAACCCCGAGTTCGCGAGATCTCTCGATCTCTGCCACCTCTCCCCATCAGATGGACGACTCGTAGTCCTTCGCCACTTTGCATCCTCGTGACTTGGAGTACCCAATATTTGGGCTCTCAACCTGCGAACTCTTGAGTTCGCGAGATCTCTCGATCTCTGCCACTTTTCCTCCTCAGATGGACGGCTCCTAGTCCTCTCGCCAATTCACCGCTTCATGTCTCGCACTTCGCGACCCTTGACACCAAATTCTTATCCCTTCCACTCACGAGATCCCGGCCTGCAATGTGCCACCTGTCCGCTTACCGACTCATGTGGCCCCACACCATTCTCGTGGTCGTCGAGATATCGTATATCGTAATATCGCGATTCTCGTTACCAAACCTTGGATACTTTTCTCACGATGTCCCGATAGACGATCTCATGAATAATCCAATGGCCCTGACCGACTTGGATCAACGGTTCAACCCTCCTGAGCTTTGAATCCTTCCCACACTTGCGCTGTAACTACCTCGTGCCTCTGAAAGATATAACGACTCTCAGAACTTCGTGAAATATCCTCCAAAGATTTTGTCTGTCTGTTCTCCCCTTGAGGATTTTGCAAAATGAATAAGTGCCTCTCCATGAGATTCCTTCGCCGCTTCGCCAACCTGCGACGTTTCTTGCAACTTCAAGTCACACTTATCTGCACTGATCTTCAGCGACTCAGAGGCCTACCCTTCCTGAGCTTTGCTAGATTACTTCAACCTCAACGAGGTTCTTTGCACGCACTCCTTACGGAAAACCTGCGAACACTTTAACTGTTCGAGCTTCCTTTGACTCTGCGCATGCCCATAGCAGCAATCCTTCAATACTTCGCTCAGTTCCATGACTGAAATTCTCCTTAGCCTGCGCACTCCTTGCACGGCTCCAGCAACCCACGTTCACTTTTGAGCGAACGAGAACAAAATTTAAACTATCTGAGCTTCCATCAACACACTCCTTGCGGATGTTTTCGACTGCACTCCTTGCAGGAATCCTTGCTCAGATAGAGAAGCGATTGAAACTCATTCCTCCTTATCCTCAGACTTTTGTTTAAAACATGAAATCATACACACAGCATAATAGCAAATGCTTAACAGGAAGTAAATACTCATGAGCGTAGCATTCAACACACATACACAGAGAATAACACAACATCCATGAATCTGAATCAACTTCTTCTATTAATTCAAGATCTGTACATGGGTGTTCTTCTACAACTTTTTGCTATTCTCCTATGCTCTCCCTACTCTGAATTATGCTGGCTAATGTTACAATGAGAAATGAGGGTGTCTATATCTGTTTTCCCTCCTGCACTCTAAAACTGTCTAATCTAAGAATTAAATTCTACCTACTTACATCTACTACTATGAATGCCTCCATCTACTTCAGACAAGAGTGTATGGCTCGAGGTCTGATTACATTTTACCAAGGCACCTAAATTAAATGATCTCATTTATGTTTAGCGCATCAACTTCAAGGGAAAATTTAAAAATTGGCGCTGGCATGTGCTCAGCTATCCTTTGTCTTCTGTGCTAGCTCGCTTGTCTCGGGAGATGCTCCTGCATCATGGCCTCCGTCAATCGGACGATTTAAATATATCCTGGGATTTCTACAATGGAAAGTCTCGATCTCTTGTCAAAAGGAATTCCGATTCCGCAATCCCCGATTTCTTGTAATGGGAGATCATACGACGCGTGGCCTCCGTCAATCGGACGGCTTAGATCTATCCTAGGATTTCCACAATGGAAAGTCCCGATCTCTTGTCAACAGGAATCTCAATTCCGTGATCCCCGATTTCCCATAATGGGAGATCTTACGACACATGGCCACCGTCAATTGGACGGCTTAGATCTATTATGGGGTTTTTTGCCCTTATACATTGGAGTCTTGACCCTTGGGTAACTCTTGACAGATCCAACGGCTGTCGGGTTTTTCAGCCGAGATCTGATGGCTCATAATGGTTCTTACCCATGCCTTCTCCCATGACTCCCTGGGCATGGAAAAGATCCACGGTCCAGATACTCTCATGAACCTTGGGGATCTACGGTCCTAAACTCTTCGCTACCCACGAAGACACAGGAAAACAAAGTAGTAAAGCATTTAACGCCCTACTTTCTCCTACCAATCTAACGGTTGTGGGTGACCGAAAATTCCTCGATGACATCTTGTCCATCGATCAACACCTATCAGGGACAAGGTATTTAACTTTTCATCTTCTTCTTACCAAATCTAGCGGTCACGAGTGACCACATATTTCCTGACGGGATCTCATCCGTTGATTCATTACTTCATCCTTAAGCTATCATCTCGGTTTTCAAGAGGATCATTCCTCCTTATGCAGGGTTACTAAGGCCTTACGCCTTCACAACCGCCTTCCCGGTTCTTGATGGGTTTTTCAAGGAAGGTATTTCTATGGGGAGATTTACTCAGGGTACTACCTGAGGTATGTAAGGATGTCGTCCTCCCGAG